>JBBMKC010152240.1:0-15681 GCA_037834085.1 Bipalium vagum
GGATTGAGACTGAGGAAGGAGTGACGCGAACGGCAGAGAAAGTGTACAGATTTTTAAAGAAGCAGTTTGAGATTGAAAATTGTAAGCAAGTTAATGCGATTGCAGAGAGTGAAGAGACAATTATCTGGTATGACAGAATGCATTGGCGTCCAAGTGTGAGAATTAAAGTGCAGGATTTGGAATTGGATATTCTTTTGGATACGGGAGCAGGAATTAATTAATTAATTACGAAGATTGCCCAGACATTGACAGATGTTAAAATCCAACGGTATGGTGAAAAACTAAGATGTGCAAACGACAGTTATTTAGAGACACGAGGGTCAATAAACGTAGAGGTCAGCGTTGGTCAAGTTAAAAAAGTTGTAAAATTCATAGTTGTAGAAAGTGTCACCCCTGAATTGATAGGTCGTATGGAGTTTCTTAAAAAATTCGGATATGTTTTGAAGCAACAATATGAAAGTAAAACCAACGTGGAAGATTTGAGCAACATGCTGTGTAATGTAGAAGGAAAAAACATACAATAAGAACGAAAGGTGAGCCAATTAATTTAAAACCATTTAGGCAACCAATGAATTTAGAAGAAAAGAAAAAAAAACGAGACGATAAAGAATCTTTATGATAATAATATCATCGGAAAATCTAGTTCTTTGTGGAACACCCCATTGATATGCGTTTGGAAAAAAGAGAAGAAAGACATTCAGATTTGTCAGTCGTTGGTGGACGTCCACTTCTTTATCATCAATCTGAGTAGTTGCTCTACATTGCGATAAATTTTAGAAAACTGAATAAATTATTTAAGATTTCAGATATTTTAAATTTTTATTATTTAATTAACAATAATCAATACATCTTGAAATTATAAAGAAATATATTTTTACAAGTCTTTTATTTCATTAATACATTACCATGATTTTGATAATAAGCAACTTTGTTTAAATATTTTGAAAATATTAATTGAAATTAATGAATATGCAAAATATTGAAATTTTTGATATATCAAAATCTAATTTGATCAATTCTAAATTGAATATTGATGTCTTTAAATTATTTAATAAAATTAAAAAGCAATGTAGTCAGTCTAATCCTCTAACAGCAGAAGGAATTATGTCTCATTTATTCAACTGTGTCAAATTATTTAATACTTATAAGATTGATTCTATGCAGCTGGCAAATAGTATTAAGTCTCTTTTTGGCCAAAATTTTCCTTATCTATATCACGAGTTCTTAAATACTATGCAAAGGGTATTAATTTTCATTAATAAGTATTAATTAACGTTTCAGATTCAAAAAGAGACAAACAATTCTGAGAATAAATCTAAACTTATTAAAACCTTGAATTCCCATCTTACTCCACATGGATTAAGGAAGGATTTAATATTTTCGAGTTTAAACGATTGTGGTCCAAGCTATAGATTACTACCTTCTGATTACAAGCATAAATTGTGCAGTGGTAGATTAAACAATAAAATTTGTAGTGAATGTTTAAATGACAATTACATTTGTTTTCCTTCAATGACTTCTGAAGATACTTCTGCAGTTTCATCGAAAAAGAATCCACACGAGGAACATTTACATAGATTGGAGGACGAACGTTACGAAGTAGATATGTTTCAAGAAATCAATAAATATGCCTTGAAGCATTTATCTGATATAAATAAAAAAATGGATTCTATGACGAAAGAAGAAAAATTAAAGTTTCAGTTAGACGAAAATATTGGAGGATCATCTGCAATTTTAATGCGAAAAGCAATTTACAGGTTCACTTTGTTTTGCAATCGTTTCTAAATCGTTGCACAAATTGTTGAGTATCAAATTCTTTAATTTACTTACTCAGGATATACGGAGACGCAACGGATAACATGATCGAAGGATTGAAAGTTCGTCCCAAAATGGCGATTCCTCTCGTTATAAGTCGAATGCAGGAAAAGGCCAAGGAGTGGAATCAGATCCATTCTAAGTTCAAGATGGTATGGGAAGACCGTGCTAACAAGCACTACTGGCAGTCTTTGGATTACCAAGGAGACTGGATTAAGAGGGACGCTATTTTTCTGAAAAGATCCACTTTCTTCTCTCAAATTGAGAGTTTGTCAAAAGTGAGTTACAGTGTTTCTTCGTCAATATTAAATATCAATCTTGTTCTAGGGATTTCTTCCATTTCAAGAAGATTTTTTGATGAACCACGATTTCTTATATGAAATGTCCTCTACAAAATCAGGTTCCTGTTACGATTACAATATTCATATGCAAAATTCCCACAAAGGTATTTATGGGAATTTGTTCGAAATCTGCGGAAACCATAATGCACACATTGGGCCTCATATGACTCTCTTATTTCCGGCGGATTCAGACCTGTTCTTTAATTGCACCGGTGTTTGTATTCGGGATATAATTGATAATGCAAACAGTCTCATTACCAACCAGATTCATCTTCAATACAATTTGTCCAAGGAAGACAAATCACTCCTAATCGAATACGTACCTCAATTGATTTTGATACTGGCTGTATTTGATGTGATTTAGATTTTTCAAATAATCGGATATTTCTTCGACAATCCCGGATCACAAGTTCCTCAAATGATCATCGGTTCGATAAGAGAGCAAAAGGATCGAAAATCTGAGCGTTATATTACGTCTCCAGTGGATCGAAGATTGAAGAACAAGCGCCCCAACAATGATGACATCGATGAGCAAGTGATTGATTATTATTTGGTTACTTTCTTATAATTGATCATTATTATGTTTATTTAGGTACAGAGTTCAGCAAAAAAACCAAATCACAATGATGTTGAAGATACGATAGGATCGAAACCGTTGAAATACAATATGATGGTTGGCAATTCCTACATGTTAGTGCTTTTGACTTTCATTAAATGTGGCGGCCGAAATTAACAAAACCAGTTTTTTTCAGATATACTTTTATCCGGCTTTATCACGTTTTGATCGACAGACTGACAGTTCTCAAGATTCACGCTTTGAGAATAACACATGACGATAATGATTCGGATGATTTGAGTGGAAATGGTATTAATTTTCTTTTTCCATTAAAAAATCGATTTACAATAAAATTTTTTCATAATTGCAGATGATATTTGTCATGATGAAAGTGACAAGTACACCAAAGTGTTCAAACTTCTTCTCGATTCCAGTGACTCGAATTCAGAAAGCACGACAAATATCGACAGTAAAATTCGCGAATTGTCCTCAACTAAAGCATTTTTGTGGTTCACAATTCCCCGGATTGTTCAACAAATTGTCAAAACATCGCAACAACTCATGTGTGCCGGCTTGGAATCGAGTAAAGATTTATTAGATCTTTATTGTCTGCATTCCACAATGTGGCCCAAGTACTGACTTTAATGTGTGATTTTTTGTTCAATATGATTTTAGTGGTGGCAGTGGAACTGGTGGTTTTATGACAAATCGTGAATTTCATGTTCCGAAAGAAAGAAAATATGTAAATGACGCCATTGAATTTTGCACTAATCAAGGACTATTATGTTTCTTGATAATATATATCCGACAACAAGGGCGATTACTGATAGAATTGATTGATACTGATAATATAAAAGTGCTTAATGGAACCTCAAGTAGTTTACCTCCCCATTGTTTTTTTGTCATATAATATTTAGATGCTTTTTCTGAATTAGGTTCAACTCCCGTCAGTCCAGATCATCAACTGAAACAGACATTAGACCAAGAAGAAATTGATAATAGTCATTTGACTTCTTATGAAAGATATCGTAATCATTCTCTTTCTTCTTTTAAATTGCAAAATTGTAAAAATCAAAAAGTCTATCCTCTTTTTCTGATGAAAAATGTAAAAAAAGGTATTCGTGCATTAACAAACCGTTCATTGGAAATATCAAAACACGAATCTCTGAGACGAAGCTTTCCATCTATGGAAGAGGTGGGGTACCATTGCATTTTTTAAAATTTTAATTTGTAAAACTTTGTAGGTTGCTTTTATGAAGTTAATTCAGTCTCGATCACAATTCGACAAAAAAGATTCTTCAATTGTCCTTGATCACTTACATCCTTCGCTTTCAGAAGTGATATTTATTGTTCCTCTTAGTAACGTTAATGAACTAATAATTAGATATATAGATGTGCTCTTATTGGAGATGGAGAAATTTATAATTTCTTATTTGAACGAAGCAAAGGAATAAGCACCCGAAATGGTTTTTTATATAAAAAACAGATGTTTCGTAAAAATGTAATTAGTATTTTAATTTTAAATGAAACCTTTATCAAATTTCAGGATAAAGCAAAAAAATTTAGGAAAATATCAGTTGACGAAATTATGTTAAAACATTTAAAAAATGAATCTCATGTTAATTGACATTTAGCTTATTTTAATCAAATTGTCTTGTTGTAATTGTAATAATAAATATAATGCTTTTCACCATGAATTTTTTATTTTAGAACTTATAACATGTTGCAAAATGGGTTTACATAAATTGTTTCGATGGTATTATTAAATTTGAAAATAATATATAAGTATAATTCCTATTATACTTCATGAATTTTTTTTAGTTTTCATGACAAACCGATAAATTTTTAAAATAAAAATTGCATTTTCTTAACTTTACAAATTTGATTAAATCAATTTTGTTTGTTTAATAAATTATTTAAATTTCGAATTTTAGCATTCTTATGATTCTTATTATCGTGGATATTAAATTTTGAGATAAAGTCATCTCGTTTATTTTTCATGTTTTATTGGAAATTAATGATGGATTAATTCTTATCATGACAGCACGAAATCATAACAATTACTCAAGATTACGTCATTTGTTCCGAACAAAAAAGCACAATACATGGAATAATTATTCTGATCCTAATGAAAAAAGCTTGAGTAAATTGATAATAACTGATTCTGTATTTGTATAATTAAAAATAGATAGTTTATCCAGTTCATCTACTACTTCATCTGATTCTGACCTATTAACTACTACTAGTAGTAGTAGCAGCAGCAGCACTGATTCATCTACGACCTCAACTAATTCAGATCGATCATCAGAGTTTAATGAAATTGAAAAGATCTTAGAAGTATTTCTTTTATTTTAGGCATTTTAATATTATAATGTAGGAATATTTTATAAAGAAATTAAAAAAATCATTTACAGTTCCATCTGAAAGTATTGATATGAAATTGACAAATGACGAATTAATTGAAGATAATAGTATAAGTAAAATAATATATGAAAATGTTTTATCAAAACCTACAAGTGATCAGGGAATACAGGTTTCGTTTTGTGATTTTTACAAAAGGAATATTTTCCAATCCAGTTTTGTTTTAAAGTCTCCATCATGCAACTCTTTATTTATGCCAGGTATAACATACGTTTTATTTTGAGTCCTCTTAAATGTCAGATTTAAAGACTAAAATTTTTCATATATCAATTAAAAAAATTAATTCTGTAATTATATATATTTCCTTAAGTAAATCATTTATAGATTGAAAGCGATTTAAAAATTATAATAGGGTAGTTGTAAATTTTTTAGTCTGATAAAGAAAAAAAAACTCACATTGCAAGAATTTTGTTATCCAGTATATCATCCCTTAAGACGAATACATTTGTTCCAATGATTATCATGTTTGTGGATTACTTTAACAAATACGCCCTTTTACATTTATACTCCAAATTTTACAAATGTGCCAAATAGTTACAATGATTATATTACAAGACACCAGGAAAACATTTTTTTAGCTTTCATTCTTTCATAAGAATACATAGGTTGAAAATCATTATTACTTTTAGGTTGTAACATAATTTTTCGTGATTTTTTACAATACATAAAATGAAGTAATTAAAAAAAGTTTATTTACGAAAAATAATGAAATCATTCGATAGCATAATTTCCACCCTTCTGCCATCTTTCCACCAATATATCGAAATTTTTATTACAGAAATTGTTAGATTTTCTCTGAAAGAAATTTGTGATCCATATTTTAAGATCATCCTCGTTCTAAAAAGCAATACCTTTCATTTGGCTTGACAGCTAGCGAAAAAAGATAAAAAACAGTTGGTGCAAGAACCAAAGAATACGCAGGTTATGAAAGAACTTCTCAATCGAGCTCTTGGAGGGTGGTTTTGATAATATTTGCTGTTTGCGGTTTGTCTTTATCATGGAGAAAAATCACTGGTACTTTATACTGATATTTCACTTTGATAATCTCGTTTACTCGACGCATTTTGTTTATGTATAGGAGCTGATCGACTATCTTGCCTTTTGGGACCATTTCCAAGTGTAACAGACCATCCCAATTATACCAAACACATCATAATTTTTTGGACGTAATTCTGGTTTTATTCTTATCGTACCTGTGCAACCAGGAGCCACCAACTTCTTCCTATACTTTAAGTTTTTACACAAATTTTCATCCCTATTATGATTCGATGAAGAAAAATTCTCTTTGTGATCGCTTGTTGTTCGATGTCTGGTAGATATTCACTTTCTCTGATTTTTTCATTGAGACAATTTGACCATAACCATTTGATTTTATGTGGCGGCAGACTGTCATTGGATTGGTGTTCATCTTTTGTAACAATTCCCTGCATGTTTGATGACCGTTCACTTCCACTTTTTGATCAATTGATTATGGAAGATCAATTGGATGGAAGATCGGTATGTGGAGTGTATTGAAGGTCAAATCTCCCATTTTCAAATTTATTATACCAATATTTTGCAGTTGTCCAGGCCAAATCATATTTTCCGTACACGCTGCAAATTTCTTTGATAACCTCTGCTACCTGGTTACACGATTAAAATAAAATAATATTTGTCGAGAATGGTGCTTTTGATCAATTTGGCATTTCATTTCAAGCCTGGGGATTTTTAAAAAATTAAATGATATATCAAAATACTATAATTTTAATATAAAAAAATAATTAAAAAAATATAATAAAAAAAATTATGTTACAAATTAATATATTCTTTAATAATTTGAAAATCACTAAATTAAAATTGTTTGAATCTATATATATATATATATATATATGTATTTATTCTTTATTTCAAAGCCTATAGGGTTAATACATAAACTAGGTGCCTGATTTTTTAAGGGTCACCTTTTAATTATATACATTAATTTTTTAAAGTGAATTTTGCAAATTTTAATATAATTAGGAAAATTAATTTTTTTAAGATTTAGAGAACGAAATAAGGTTCTCTTTAGGGCCTAAAATCATGATTGTTTATAAATAAAATGCTTTTTTTTTAAAAATCAGTTTTATCAAATTGAATCCCGTGTTGCCCATTGATTCCGTTCTGCGAGGATCTTCGATTCATGGTTTTTGTGGAATCAATAATTCTAAAAGTGAAGCAGGAACGGAAATTGTGCACAGCCTTGTAGAAAACCATGTCTATGAGCAGTTTACTTTGGTCTTACTATCATTTAAAATTTTGTTTGTTAAGGAAAAGTCTTGAAATGCTAAATGAACTTTTCTATCTTCATTCAATTGTGATCTTTTTGAATGATCAAAGTCTTCTGGAGATAGATTTCAAAATTACCCTAGTTACACGTAGACATAAAAATGGTGGAAAGCGAACCGGATAGGCTGAATAACAGATATCTGTACTTGCACTGCAACTGGTTTGTACTGTAATTGAGGTCGTAGAGGTTTTTTGAAAGCCAAAGGTATGTCATCATCAACATTTTTGAACCCTTAGTTCTGTTATCTGCGAAAATTGAGTACTTCCTAGTTGATATAAATGCCTTAAAGCAATTTTAATTTGTACATCTTCAAAAACCATTTTATCATTTTCAGTTTTAAAGATTTGGCACAAAATTGATATATTAAAAAATATTTCGATCCCACAAAAACGTGATACATTGATTTTCATCGGAAAAAAGGTCTTCAATTCATATATAGATAGAAATATCAAAATTGTATAACTTTAACATTCTATTTCATATAATAAATATCCAAATTACCATATAATTCATGTATTTTAAAATTAAATTTAAAATTTTTAAATTTTAAAAATGTTAGTTAATTGATTTAAATAGTTATTTAAAACAAAACTTTTTCAGGCACCTCAACTATAATAAATCTGTCTATAGTTTTAATTATTACTCAGAATTCATTTGACACTAATTAAAATCTATTTTAATCTTCTAGAACTGTCTTTATTAACAATAATAAATCTTACCATTTTAATTTAGATATTTGGACGAGGCATGATAATTTCAAATGTTATTTGAAAGAAACAGGTAAATAAGTTTTTCTAAAAATAGAGGAATATATTAATTTCCGTGAAGTAAACATAATACAAAATTTCATTTTAAAAATAAATAAATAATAAGTATTGGTTTACTTTATATTTAGTTCCAAAATATTAAAATAAAAATTTAATAATATAAGTTGATAATTCGAAAACCGTAAAGTTTAAGTAATTTTTATTATTTACAACAAAAATGTACCAAATTCATATACCATGTTTAAAATTGATTCCTTGCACTGCTTCATATTTTTTTAACATTGAAATTCAAGTTTCTGTTGCATTTCAAAGCATGGATGGTGTAATATGTTTCCAGGCATCTAGAATGATGAATTTCAGATCTTCAAGTATATTTATATCAGGATGACTTTTCTATGTCTCTGTCTCCATCACACTCAGATCTTGAGTTTTTGATGGCATCTAGAGTTGCACTTTTGATTTATAGTTTTCCTTTTTCTTCTGAACCGAGAGAGATGCTTTAGGTCTGAAGCAAAGCCTATAATAATATAATTCTATGTTCTGTTTTCCTTCTCATAAAAGCAAACTGCGCCATAACAAAATAGAGAGGGTTGAACAGTGCCATAATTGTTATAAACTAGTTACAAATGTTTAAGAAGTTGCAATCTTTCTCCATACTATTGATCTGTGTTAACCAGGAAAGTTCATATAATAATTTTATTAAAAATAAAAATTGAATCACAAAAGGTAAAATGTTCAAAAATACAAAACCCCTTTTTCTGATCAACTGGCTCACAATCATTTTATAACTTTCGACCAATGTCAAACCATTATTTTAGTAGATATTTTCTTTTTCGTTGTAATTCTAAACGTTTTGTATATTTTTTTCAATAATAAAAGGTTTTTTCTCACAACTCGACCATTATTTCTAAATTTTTCTAAAGTTTTTTAAACTTCATTTTAAAGGACGATAGCATTTGCTATACTTTGCACTCTTGAATGGATATTTTTTAACTTTTCGCCATTTTTGAGGTTCGTTTTTTTATTTAAAATCTTTGGACTTCTATTTTCTGTCTTTAATGATAATGCCTTTTTTCCACTTTTGAATGACATATTGGTTGTAGATTTTCAATGTCAGTAATTTTTGTTTGTACAATGCAATTCAATAATTTGAGTTCTTTCCTAATTTTAAAGTCTGATTTTTTAATTTTTTATTCATTGAGATAGAGCATCTACATTTGAAATATATAATAATACATTTGTAACACTGAAATTTAAGTCAATAAAAATTATTTTTTTTAAATCGTTATGATATAACGATGATGTTTACACTATGGGGTTATTACTTGTTATTCTTATTATTAGCAGTAAAGTAATGAAAATATTTGAAATATAATTTGCTATTAGTAGTTTATAAATTGTTAATAAAAACATGGATATTCTAAATTTTATAAATTTCTTAATAAATTGTTTTTTTCACTGCAGTATAAGTTCTCTATGGAGCAACTGGAAATAAGAATACAAATAATTTTTATTAAATTTTTTGATGAAATTTTGCATGTATATTTTATTTTTATTGATATAGAAATATTTTAAGGAATTTATAATTATTTGAAAATTTATAATTGATAATATTGGTAACTGGTATACATTTTTTTTCCATTAATTAAATTAAATTATGTATTACTAGTTTTTTTATTTCTCTATGATACTTTAATTGAAGTTTTATTATAATTTTCTCTGTTTTGTTTCAAAAAATAACTAATTTTATTTATTAAAATTTTTTATCAACTTTCAGGAATATAAAAAAATTCTAAATTGATAGAAAAATTTAATTTTGAAAAAAATAATTTGATTGTTTTTTTCAATCTTTCCTTATGTTATTTTAATTATGTATGTTTTTTAGAGGCAAATGATTATGAATTAAATTTCATATTTGAAAAATCTTTACTCTTGATTCCAAAATTAGAAAAAAGGAGATTTTCTGACAATAGTCAAAATATTTCGTATCATTACTTTTTAAGAAAATTCATTGACGTTATTTCTGGTAAAAAATTTCCCAATTTATCAATTAATGTCGATCAAATCAGTCCTCTAAAGGCTATTTTTTTGGTAAATAAGATGACATCAAAAGTAAACATATCAATAATTTTCAATTATAATTATTGTTGAATTTTGTATTATGATTCAGTCTAATTAAAATTATTATTTAAATGATTATTGATCTAATGATTTAGAACATAAAATAAACTAAAATCTATCACAATTCAATGTGTAGAGTTAAATCAATGTTCTAATAAACTGTAACCACGAAAAGCAGAACAACTCAATAATTTCTGTTATATTTTATATATATTTTTGTTTGTTATATTTGAGGACATAAAGTCCAATCGAGTCTTTAACATAAACAAAGATCCAGATATTATATATATATATATATATATAATATTAAAAGAGATTTAAATTTTCATTTAGGATTCTCTTCGCTACAATTGGTGTTAATGATTTTTTGATTCACTACGTTTGTTATTTTAGTAATAAAGTGTTGTTCGTAGTTGTTTGATTCATTCATTTGCATACACGTATTGATAAAAGTGAAGGGGCCTGTAAACATAGTAACGACAGTATTCATAGTAACACATGTAGCAAATTTGGAATAATTTCTTTTAGTATTTTCCCAATTTAAATCGCATTAGGAGCTCCTTCTGAATTAAGTAAGCGCAAATACATAAAGATTTCAGTATTGCTATTAAATAAACTATTTATAAATGAAAATATTTCATGTGAAATATTGAAATCATTTTGTTCAATATTTCATATGTAATAAGAATACTTTTCTGTTTTATGAAGAGCAGACACCGATAAAAATATTTAGAATATATTTTCCTGAAACATCAGTTGTTTCATCAACCGTTAAAAATATATCTTTACCTTCAATTTCGTTTTTGATTTTACTTAAATGTTCGTACAGTTTGTCTACTTATATTTTACGATAATGGATTACACTTAATAAACGATGTCCAGTATATTTATTGATAAACCTCTTGATTTGATCTTCATCAATTCTATGTAGCGGAAAGTTCAATTTTTATCAATTTTAACAAATCCGTATGAAAACAATCATTTTCTTCGTCAGAACTAGAAACCATGAGTCTTGTGTGCATTTGATTCAGCTGATGCAATGTGACTTTGTGCATACAGATGACGTCGTAATGTTTTTAAACCTTTGCTTGGATATTATATCTTTTCAACATTACAGATATTGCAAAATAATTTATTATTGCTATCTTGAAGTGTAGATTTAGCTTAACAAATGTAACTAATGCTTTGTAGTTGTGTAAAACTTTTTTCGTTAAATTCTACTTAAGTAATTATATTTTTAAAAACAAGAATTATTAAAACAATAATATTTTATCAATAATAACGGTTAAATTGACGGGTATTAAAAAAACCAAGTTTGACGGTTTTTGGTCAAATATCCTAGCCATAGTTGTAATATATGACTAGGTTTTTATCTAATTAATTTCTGATATCATATCCAATTTCTTTGCTTACAACATTGTAAAAATAAGTTTTTGAAGACTGTTTTATAAAGCAACTTCATTACATCCAATTGACGATAATGATCCTTTAGAGCTCAAGCTTGTTACATTAGGCAGTAAAAATACAAGTTCAAACTAAAATTGTCAAAAACTAAAGCTATACTGAGATCTGTAGCTATTAGTTCTTTGTTACATCTTTTTAACCATTTTTTAAAAATAGTATGGGTCATCCAAGAATTTTTATTACTCTAAAATTCCAAAGATTAAGTTTGATTTCAACTGAAGTAACTAGGGTGAAGGACATATTTTACCTACCATACTAGCAAATTTCAATAATAGCAGAGATTAAAAAGAATTCTTTTATCAAAAGAGAGCATGTTATTTTGTATACTGAAATTTTTCAAGAATTGAAATTTATTTTATGTTTGTAATTTAGATTTTGCTTATGAATGAAAAGGCTAAATGTTTATTTAAGTTTCCAAGTATGCAAGATCAGGTTGATTTTAATTCCATCTTAATATCTCAATCCAAGTATATATGTATTTGGGATTATTTTGTTAACGGTACTGGAGAAATTATGGGCCTACCTTCTAAAATGGTAGCTTATAATATATTATTAATAATAATTAATTTGATTTAATTAATTTCAGGGTTTATGTAAAGATTTTAAAAACTGTTACATTTTAGTTTCAATACGAATACACAAAATAGATATAAATGATGAAAAAATAATTGTCATTATGGAACCATTGGTAGTGAATACTGGTCAGTGTTTTATCAATAATAAAAAGATTTGTGGTTACAATGATATATTTTATAATATGTTTGAGCTATGGGAATACTTTACAGCTATTGATAATGTCATAAATGGCACATATGAGAAAGATATTGGTTTGAGATTTCTTTCTTCGAAGTTGATTATTAATAACCTTAATAACTCTCAAGTTAGTTAAACATTTTCATTTTTATATAATATAAGTATTGTTTTCGTTTTCTACTTCAATTGATCTGAAAAATTTATCTCTAGAATGTTTTTTACAACATTTTGAAAACAGGGAATCCGAATTTTCCATTATATTTCCTATCTCGAAAGCTGTCTCATATGGATACAGATGTGATTCGTTTGAAAAAGAACTCGATGAATATTGTAAAATTTGAAGATTACGTAAATGAAAGTATACCGATGGCATTTTTATTCAACTTTTATTTTTCTTAGAGTATTTCCAAACATATTTCACTTGGTTTTATTATAATATGACGGGAATCATTACAATATCTTCAGTTGGGGAAATCATAGATTGTGATCCATATTTTCCCCTCTATTTGGGTTATTCTTACGCTAAATTGATTTACACACCCATCAAAAATATTTTGAAGTTTAATTCATTTGGTAATAGATTTCTAATATTTATCACATTTGATAATATATTGTGTAAAGTGTTTTGTAGATAATTATATACTTCTAAATCTCTGTCTAAATTTCCTAGTATAATTTTTGAAAAAAATATAATTCAGAATAATTAAATAAATTAAAATTATAAATTTAAAGAAAATATTGGAATTTTTTAAAATTTCCTTATACACAAAACAAATTTAAACATTTATACAGGGTTTGCTGCTAAAGCACATTAAAATCCGAAATTATTTAAGTCGAGAATATAAGACAACTATGTATTATGTATGAGAATTAGTTTCCATCGTTTTGTTATAGATTTTATCGTGTATTTGTTATTGAAAACAAAATTAAAAAGTAATAATATACAGGCATATGCAGAAATATATAGAAAAATAATTAAAAAAATATAATTCTATGCACACATATAATTCTATATGTTTTGAATAATCTTCTACATAACCCTGTAATCTCTATAAGATATTAATAGTTAGTATTTGTTTTAACTGATTAAAAAGCTTATTGATTTTAGCGATTTTATTGATTATAGACGAAGAAAACCGCATTTGCGGAGATCATTATTATTTTGCTACAATTTTAAAAGATCTGCATTCGAAGCTCAGATTAATAATAAAAGCTTATGATAAATATGCCCTGTCCGAACCAACATGCCGAGAATGGTATCGGCGATTTAAGACTGGTGATTTTGGCATCTAAAACAAATAATGTTCAGGACAACTAAAGAAAATAATGATTTACGAAGAATTATCAAAAAGGATCCATACCAAACACATGAAGAAATGACACAGACATTGAATTTTGACAGGTCAACTGCTGGTAAATGGATGCATTCATTGGGAATGATCCAAAAGTATGGAAAATGGATACGATATGATTTTACCGAAAGACAAAACTTTTTGCGAAATGTTACTTACAAGGCAGTCATTTTTGCATCGAATTATAACTGGTGATGAAAAATGGGTGTAGTTTAAGAACCCCTAGCACAGAAAATCATGGATAACATCGACAGTACAAAGATGGAAAAACAGAAGTAAAGTGATAATATTTATCTGGTGGAGCAAAACCTCGAGTACTGTATAACGAGCTTCTGAAACGATCCGAAACTGTCGAACAGCAATTACTAGACATAATACCATTTGACTTCTAATTGTTTCGATCCATGTAGCATGTTCATGATGGTCTGGCCTTCAATTCCTATGAAGATGTCAAAAATGGATGGATTAATGGATTGCTTCAAAGTATCAAGATTTCTTTTACCGCGGAATCCATTCTTTGCCCGAAAGATAGTCAAAGGTTTTAGCTGCCAACAGAAAATATGTTGACTGAAATAAATGTTTTGTTACTTTTAAATAAACGAAATCATTTTCATAAAAAACGACGGGAATTAATTTGAATACCTAATATAATCTATTGAAGGATTAATGATTGTCAATAAATCATAGGACAACCACATTTTAAATAAACCCAATTGTTAATGAAAAACAGTGAACCAGAAAGTTAATTTGTAATTAATAGTTTTTATCACATGAATATAAGTAGTATATTTTGAATTAGAACTGTTGTTTTTGAAGAAAACTGAGGATTGCTATTCTTCTTAAGACAACGTAAAATGAAGTAATTTTTAACGTACTTAGTAAATTAACACAATATGACATACTGAAATGGTAAACATAAAATTAGATTCATTATAACGGTGGCTAATTAAGCAATATCTACTAATGATAAAAGAGCTAGGCCAGGATTTGATAATTATTAAATAGTTTTTATCCAGTTGAGTCTGCAAAAAATTAACGAGGTACTGTAAAAGTGAACAGAACCTAATAGACAGAGAGTCAGCTCAATTGCAAGCTATGCCTCACTTTGTTTATTTTTGTCTATTTTAAATTGTGATCAATAATGTACTACGAATGAAAATAACTTGTTAAATTAATTAAACTAGAAGTCTTAAACAAATATTTAGACGCGCCCAGATTGTGAAGTGTTCATTTTTATTTTTAATTATTTAGTATTAAATATAATTCCAATTTTTAAGATAAAATTAATTACCACTATTACTTAATATAAAAATGATTATAATGATAATGATTATAATAATATTATTATTAATATTAATATTAATAAAATATTATAATAATAAAAAATAATTTTTTTTTCTATTCTAATATATCATCAGGTTAAAAATAATACTGTAACATTTAATAGTTAAAAAGGAATATATTGGGTTGTCTAAAAATTTTCCACAGATTTTTTGAATAGGTGGCAAAAAATGTCTACAGATATTTTTATTGATATTTTATTTGGTTAAATTAAATAAATATAAATTTAATAATTACAGCATTCAAATTGCTTAAAGAAGTTTGGTATTTTATTAATAAAATAAAAATTTATTTATATTTAGAAATGAACATAAATAAAGAAGAAATTCGATATGTGGAGCATCCCACAATAAACATTTGATTGAGAATTTTAATATCCCATAATAAACATTTTGCTGTTTAATGATTGTGATTTTTATTTTTTGATTTTTATGATCAATAAATG
>JBBMKC010152348.1:0-15679 GCA_037834085.1 Bipalium vagum
AATAATAATAATAATAATAATAATAATAATAATAATAATAATAATAATAATAATAATAATAATAATAATAAAGAAATACAATTAAAGCAGAGTTTGCTGTTCAATTCAAAAAATGACATTTTGCAAATTTAACATTATTCTGATTTTGCTTTTTTTCATAATATTTTGCAGTCAATTATGGAAAATTATTTTCATTTTAAATTGATTTCCCACTGTCTCGACTCTCAACAATAATTATTAATAAATAGTAAGAGGGTTATAATAATAAAAATTTATTTATCAAATCTAGTCTTTTAAATATTTTAAAAATAATATATTTAAAATGACTTAAGTTAGTTATTAAAATTGAAATTTTCTTTCAACACCCGAAACTGATGATAAGAATACAATAAAAAAAATTAATAAATTTTTCCCGTAAAACATTTTGAATTTTCGAACTGAATAACTTTTGGTTATTTTTGATATTTTCTATTTTAATATTCTAAATAAAAAGTGCTAATCTAATAATTTAATTAATAAGCGACTTATAATTTACAATTCTCTATTTTTACGCAATGAGATATATTCGTTTTTAAATGTAATCATAACAATTGATGAAAATTGGTTCTCTATAATAACTAATATCCAGTACAATGGATAAATGTCGATTAATCGCGGTTCACTCGTCCAAAACCTGATCTTCACAAAAAATCTGAACAAGAGATAGAAAGTCTGCACATCCACCGCATTTCCCATGGTGGAACCAATGGATTACGATGTTTTTAATGATCAACAATTAATAATCAACCAACCATGAAAATCTTTGCAAATTAAGAAGGTATTGAAACGGGTATGTCTTTTTGTTTTCGTTTAAGCTTCCAGAACTATTAACTGAGCCTTTACAGTTGCTCAGAGATAACCCTCTGGCGGTGAAGAATATTATATTATTAGCATAATCCAATTTACTTGAATTCTTCTTCAAAAAACGTTGAAAGCTCTGGAACGATATCGATAAGCAATCTCCTTCACTAACTTCAGCGATAAATAATCTTCTTCGTAATACGAACAATATTCTTTCTTGTACACTGTTCTTGGGAGTTGAAATTGTGAGGAAATGCTTCTCTTTATATACTGATTCTAACTAATCAGTTTGGAGATGATCACCTTTCAAATTCCAAAAATTGCTCCTAGATGATCATAGTTGGGGAGTTAATTTCTTCGTTTTCCCAATTTTCTCCCAAACTCTTCACCTAATTACCCTTTAAAACCTCTCCGTAATATTTTAATTATTTTCAATAGCGTTTAATTAGCTAAAAATAATTTTAGGAAAAACTTTTCAAGGACTTTTTAAGGGGTTAAATAAAATTTATTACCTAATTAATTAATTAATTAATATATATTTTAAAGGGATATTTTATGGGGTATCGGATTTCTTTAAGGGTTCATGGGGTGCCTTTGAGAAACTCAACATACTTAACATTTTCTTTTGTCTTTTATTGATTATATCCATGTTTAAGACTTCATATGATTATTTTATTATAAAAATAGTTAAGAATTTGTAGAAGTACATTTTCCTATTTACTGTCTGTAGAGAAACTGAAACTGTCTATCTTTAAACGTAAAAATAAAATCAATATTACATTAAATATATCAGAAAATAATGAATAAATTTATATGTACAAATTATTTTGTTATTTTATGCAAGTTTCACGTTCTCTTTCAAATTTAAAATTAAACTAATTTTTAACAAAATGTAATTATTCAAATTCAATTATTCAAAGTAAAAATTTATATAATTTTTTTCCTCATAACAGAAAGATAACTTATTATTGATATTACATATATAATACTTAGTAATAATAAGTATAATTAATAATATTAATATTAATTACTTTTGCAATAAGATCGACAACGCTTTGTCCATAGGTTCTTTCTGGAATCAATGGAAACATTCTATAAGGGCTGCTGCCATTGGAATTCATCAGACTCCATAGAGATATGGTATTGACCGAAGATTTATTAAAAACACTTTGATTTTTAATAAAAGTCTTATTGTGAAAATTGCAAGGGGACTGTTCGATTTTAACATCGCTCTGCTGCAATTCGCGCTCTTTAGAGAACAAAGCTCTCTTAATATCTCCTTGGCTGATACCTAAGTAAAGTATTTTCATTTGGTTCACCCATTACATTTAAATACAATAATTGAAAAAAATAAAGATTAAAAAAAGATAAAAAGGAATTTACTTTTGGTTATATATTGCAAAGAAATGAAATGATTGTGATGATGTAAAAAACAGGGTTTGATTTTCTTATTTTTGCCAACAAAGTGACATATTTTATAAGTTTCACCCAAAAAAGTATTTAGGTTTAATGAAAATCTAAGACTTGATATTAGAATAGGATAGAGATTTTTTCATAATTGCTATGGATGTTCTTGAATTCATTAGAAAACTCATTTATTATTTGGGAAAATAGCAATTGTGTAACACGTGTCTAGATCTGTCCAGAAAATAATTTACTATTAATATGTGACTACTGTATATGGACTTGACTATAATGGTGGAATGAGGGTGCGCTTTCACACAGTGACAAATGAATAACATTCGCCAGATGTCTAAAATAAAAGGAAAGATATAGATATATGATAGGCTTTATTAATTGAACACAAGTAAGACTAAAAGCATAAACCAAACATAATATTTCAGTTAGCCGAAAGAGTTTCATCAAACACATATTACTAAAACAAAAATTATCATTAATCAACATTTCTTCATACTTTGATTTCCACTTAAAATCGTTTTATTTCTGGATTTATTTCACTGAGTTAGCCAATCAATAATTTTTTTCAATTAACTTATTAATTATTAATGGTCTTCTTATGAAAAAGAAAAGGTTACATTTGACTTGTTTTAGTCACTGGTTTGGGATTCTTAGCTATTCATTTCAATTTAAAAATTGCCTCTTTCAAATGATTGTTGAATAAAACATCCTCAATATTCATCCTCTTTATATCATCCTCTCAATATTGAATTCTATTGACAAAAGATTATTTTGTAATAATTATTTATTAACATTGTCTATACTTTAGGGTATCAAATTTAACCTGACTCCGAATCTTGAATGGCGCAAAATATCAACAATCAGTAAAGCAATAATTTGTATTTATATTAAAATAACACGAAAAAAACAATGATAACAATACAAAATCGTTCAAATCAATATAAGGATCACAAGAGTAATAACTGACAAAGTGTCACTTAATGTAAATGTCAATATTTAATGAAGTTTTAATGAAAAAAAATCAAATAATAGAAGTTAACACAATGAGTAAAATAAAAATAATTAAAATTTAAAACAGTATCTTAGTCTTCGGTATAAATTTCCGAACTATTAGCTGAGTCCTTTTATAAAAAATTACCAATAGATCAAACTGGTATGTCAGTTTTTATAATGATTTTATAATTTAGAACTATGAAAAAACCAATCAACTTTCCAAATAACCTAATATTTACATAAAAGTAAAATATTTGAAGTTATAATAAAAATCATTTACAATTAAATATATATAAACAATCAGCATAACGAAAATAAGATTGGCAATAAATGTAATGAAGGAAAATTAAAAACAAAAACTTTTCCAACTTTTTAATAGTTATTCAAAATTAGGTGCAACGTATACAAAAATAATAAGAAACAATTGTTTTAGGTGAATTTATTGATTAAAAATAATTGTAAAGAACTTAACCAATAATTAAAATATTAATTGTCATAAATAAAATAAGCTTTTCTGATTGGTTGACTTTTACACAATGAATCATTCTTCAAACAATAAACGGAAATAATTCTATGGAGCATTAATTACTGAAAAATAAGTTTCTGAATTCTATCAATTTATTACAAATGAATTAAAAATAAGTTCTAAGCGTTTGTTTAAATATTATAAAATTGGTAGATCTATAGTTTTAAATTGGTTCCTTGGTCTGGACTTGATAAGAAATAAAGTGTAACACTGTACTTAATGTTACTAAAAATCCAACTTTCTTTGCCTGAGTTACTCTATCGTATAACAATAAAATTCTTTTTACCAATAATTATCAAAAGACTTTGGGATGTTTTGTACATATATAGTACAAATATTATTTATTCGACGTACGGAGTTTGACACTTTCAATGAATCACATTCATTTCAATGGTACAAAACCAAATTTTTAAAATTTTAAGTTCTGTCATTCGGCGCGGCTCCGACTAATTACAGGAATGATTTGTTTAATCAATGACAGCAGTAATCATTTTTACTTCCCGCAAGCTCTAAGGACTCCGTAATTTTGATCGCGCTGCTTCTTTTCGTATTGCAATACAAATTGAAATTATAGAATTTAAAAAGTTAAAGAATTTGTTATTAATAGAAAAAAAGATTAAATCGTCATGCTGGTTGTGAGATTCAATTTTCTTCGGCTGACATTTCATCATTTTCTAAGATGGCTGCTACCATGCTGTTCCGCTTGAAATGCTTGATTGATTTCAATGGGATAGCTGTTGATGACTGCTGACATCAATGTCTGTCAAAAAGCTGAAAACTCAACAGATTTGTGACTTCAATGGAAAAGAAATTGATTTTTCATTGCGGCATTTCTTTCTGTTTTCGGCTTTCTTTTCACAGATTTAAATAAAATAAGGAATTATCTTGTCAACGAGATTTAGAAACCGATTTATTGGCAAGAATTTCACATTTGTGAGAAGGTTGCAAAGTGTATAAAACCTTTTTGAATTTATTGTTTTAAGTTTCTTATTTATTTTCTTATAAAAAAACACAATCTGAGTATATTTCATATCAATTCATCAAATCATGAGAAATCCATGAAAAAGATTGGTGCAGGAAATATTTAATCAAATATCCTGGAAAGTCTCAAAAAAGAAAAACATGAATACATAGTAACTTAGAGCGAAACAAAGTCTTTGATTGAAAAATTAATTGGCTGAGTTAAAACGGATTTTATTAAGGTAAAAGTTAATATTATATCAAAGAAGAACTGGAATTTTTAAGATTTCAGTAAGTTTTTGAGGAATATTTGTCAATAAGTGAATCCTTTTTAGTCTTCAGAGAATTACAACTACCATAGATTCTCTGTCACAGCGCCAGCCGTGAGGAATAAATATTATTCATAAAATTAAAAAATATAAGTATCAATTTCGAACAATGATTTACTCTGGTATATGCAATCCAAAAACTATTAAAACCACTGTCTTTAAAATATCCCACAAATATATTTTTCTATGAATAAGTTTTGTCCGGAAACTTTATTTCCAACCCAATAGTTTATCAATTTCAATATGGTTTATTCTCAATTATCAGAATAAGGATCAAGAAAGTCATCTTTGGCCTCCTTTAGAATTTTCATCTTAACAAATATAAAAGATCTTCCATTCCAAGAAAATTATTCATTGTATGACTTATGTCACGTTTTCGGAAGGAATTCTGTATTATTTTTGGCCGAATTGACTCACCGGTAAACTAAAGTTAAGTTGAACATACCCAAAACTTAGTTGTTACCGTTTCATTTGATGAACTATATCTTTAAATGACATGTTTAAACAAAAGTCGATTAATTGGAACTGGGATGTCAGTACATTCTTTGTTGAAGTCTTATCTTTAAGGTACGCCCAGAACATGTCCCATAAAATGTATCCACTGAAACATCTTGAATATAACGCGATCCTTACATTTTCAACTTATTTTTGGTCTGTTGTTTAATGTTAAACTCAAGTAACCATGGTATTACACAAAATTTTAAGTAACATAAATGCTAAATTGTTCAAAAATTTTCCTCTTGAAATATCTCATAGAAATAAAAGCGAATAATTATTGAATTTTTCTAATTTTAAGTTTTTTAAAATCACAAACCACCATAATAATAAAATCTTAATTTTATCAATCAATAATTGTGCAGATTAGATCAAATTTCGATTTAAATAAAAAATCAATAAATATAATTTCTGTTTATTGATTACAAACAGAACAAACATTTTTCAACATTTTTGGGAAAATATTTTTTCATGCCTAAAATTAATGAAACTATTGAGATTATTTGAATATATGTTCAAAAATAAACAATGTCATATTAGAATTTTTGTATAAGAATACGTAAATAAAACTTAATTATTTTTCAAGAATATGTATCTTAGTGTACTACTAATAATAGGTTGTTTCATAAGTTCCGTCGAACCATGGTTCTCAAATATCTGGTGGCAAATGTAATAAGAGTTTCCTTATTATTTTATAATTTTTAAAAATTTAGCATTTAAGTTTCCTAATCTTTTCTGTCATCTTGACAATACGTAGTTTGGCATTATCATGTTACAAGATGATCCGTTTTCTGATATCTGGAAAGTAGTGATGTACAAATTGATAGTCACACAGAATTTTGGAAATCTGTCAATTGATAAGGGATTCAATTCCCGGCTTTGCTAGTCTTAGCAATTAGACACCAATTTCAAAATAAAAATAAATAAAAGAGACAAAAAGAAAAAACCATTGACCTTTTTTACCATTTTTATTTATTACGGAAAAATTTTGAATTTCTCCAGCTTTTTGTTCTGAAATTTCGTTTAATAATTTTTAAAACACAGAATCTGTCTACAATCTCACAGACTCGATATTGAAGATCTTTATGAAAATAGTCGATCGATAAATTTTCAGATTTTATCCGAAACATAACCATTTCAACAATTCACCAACTCACAGAACCGGTGCAATCTGCATTGCATTTAATTCACTTGAAAAAAATCAAAAAATATAAATCGATATTATTTTTTAATATAAAAAAATCAATAGGTTACAGTTACAAAATTTTAAAAAATTTCGAATTTGGAACATCAAGTAGATTTTTAAAATATTTTTCAATATGAAAAATTGATTATTTTTTTTGTGCATTTTTTGAAGCACATTTCATATATTTTCCACAAAAATAGAAATAGAAATACTTCGTTGTCGTTTGATTGTTGAAGAACCGGAGTTCGGTTGATCTTTGTTTGAATTGACCTTTGATTTGGTTTTCGACAATTTCGTTATATTAGCATACGTAGAGTTGTTCAAGGAATCCTGACAACGAAATAAAAAGCAAAATTTAGCAATTTATAACAACAGCAAAACCGTAAAAAGTTTCACAAGTTAGTTTAATAACACAAAATAGACAAGAAAGAGTGACCTGGAATTATTGTTGCCAGGACAACATATCACAAGACAACACAGCTTGAATATTTTTAGGTCACCTGCCAATGAAATCGGCCAATCAAAAATTCTTATTTGCATAAACCTCCTTTGTCATTGATGTCAATGAAAGTTGAAGAATTCATAATTGACTGTGGCAGCATCCTTCTCATTTGATTGTTACAATAGAAAAGTACAAATAATCATTGCTTTATTCGTCACAATGTTATTAAATATAATATTTTAATTATTTAGCAATATCTAAAACTAAAATAAAACGATTCAGAATTTTTCTCTTTCTACGATTTGCCAAGAAAAGAGAACGTATTAATCTTATCCTTATATCGACAGGAATATCGTCTTGAGAAAAGTGAAACCAATTTTCCAAGATCATGCGCTTGTTTTATTGTTTTTATGAATAAAATGACAGAAAAATGTGACTACTAAAACCAGACTCAGCAGAGATAATTTTACGTTACACAGGCACCACAGACACATTCAGACAATTAGATGAATCGTACCAGCTTAATATAAACGTTAACCAAGTAAAAGCTAACCAGTGAAGTGATAATAAAACTTATTGAATAATTAATTGTCAAATGATTATATTTATTACAATTCTATCATATATTTATTTTCTTCAATTCAAATAAAAATAATAAAAAAATAAACATAGATTATCGGTAAATGAGAATTTTATTTATTTAATGATGTGAGTTCAATACAGTCTCCGTAACTTATTATTATCATCATAGCAACAGAATAGTTAATGGACTGATTTCATTGGTTCGTAATATTTTAATAATTATTGACATTTATTTTAATAATTTAATTAGAAAAAATATAATTTCATACGCAATACGATCGTAGTTATTTTTCTAATAGATTAATTACCACTGATATCAATTTTAGCTCATTTTAATGATAAAAATAAAACAAAAAATATGAAATATATTAATAAATATTATCACAACTCGTTTTCATCATTTAAAAAAATGAAGTCAGAATAAAATAATATTCAAAGATTATTAAAAATTCTCTATATATTATTTTTATTATTATTAAACAAAAAACAAAGAAATTTAGTTATAATAAATTATGAGTTGAGAGAGAACTCATTACACTTGAACATGGTTATTTTTGAGAATATACAAAATTTCAAAAATATATTATAAATTTATTAATTAATTTGATTTTATAAAAAATGATTATAAAATTTAACTCTAACCAGGTTAAAAAAATTATTTTTACTTAAATTTTGATTAATAATTTTAACCATTTATTTGGAAAATGTAGATAGATGCTCAAAAGATCAATATAACTGAAAGTAATCTTAATGCGATCAACAAAATCAAAATCTAAAGTACATAATTTGATTCTGACTTTATAACAAATTAAAAATATTAGACATATTAAAATATTATCATTTATTTTTTTCTCCATTCTTTTATTTTTTCAATTTCATCAGTTTTTTATTCCCTTAATAAATGAGATTGAAAACACAATTTCAGGTTTGACATTGTAATCAATATTTCTTTCATTTTAAATTTGAAAAAATATTTTAAAATAATAGAATTACACAAACTGTATTGTTTTGTATAAAAATAATACATTTCTAGAAGAATTGATTAAAAATTAAAATAATAACACAATGAAGCCTGTCAAATTTTGCCCAGTGAGTCTTTAAAATAATATTTTCATCCCAATGATTATAAGATTAAACAATTCACACTGTATTTATTAAAAAAAATCTTAAATTTTAAATAAAATTAATTTAATTATAATGAAATAAAATTTCACTATTTGATTCACTGATTAACAATACTAATAATTTTATTAAAAGTTTGAAAATCTATATTTAGTATATATTTCATTTTTAAAGATGCTAAATTAAAACAGGGTGGCTTTTAATTATTGCATATTATTTTGAACAGGTCCCATCACCTGGTGATTACTGATATGAAAGTTGTATTAATGTAATTTTAATCCTTATTGTATTGATAATCGTTTATAAATATAGATTGCTTATTTTGTTAATAATATTTAATAAAATGAAATCTAATCCGCTTCGGACTGCTATATTGGAATTATACAAACAAAGAAAGTTACAGTCGGGTATATTAGAACTGGTGAAAGTTCCACAATCAACAGTCTTGCGGGCAATAGAGAGGTTTTAGAGCTTGGAACTGATTCAGACCGTTCTGGAAGAGGCAGAAAAGTCACTACTACTACTACAAGAAACATACGGGAAGCGCAATGTAACAATTTCGAAGCGAACTTTAGCAAAATCAATGAATATCAGCCGAACTTCTGTTGACAAAGTGATATAGGGCTTTATTCTTACAAATTCTGCAAAGCACAAACACTAAATCCGAAGATGATGAAAAATCGATTGGAAAAATGTAAGATAATGTTGCAGTTGACTTCACAGGCCGTCATAAGTCGACATCCTTTACAGATGAAAAGATATTTACGGTAGAAGGCTGTCGCAATACACAGAATGACAGACAATTGCTGAAAAAGGTACCGAAGATCGCGCAATTGTAATGTGAAGTCGTTTTCCATAATCTGTAATGGTTTGGGGTGTTATAACGGGTTCTGGCAAAACTCCTTTGGTCTTTGTAGAAAGAGGTGTAAAAATGAATGCAAGAAGATACCAAGAAGACATTTTGGAAGCTGTATTATACCCTTGGGCTAAAACACATTTTGGTGAAGACAACTGGTCATTACAACAGGACTGGGCTACTTCACATTCTGCTGCAAGCACTATTGCGTTGTGCCAGGAACTTTTCCCATCATTTTGGGACAAAATACGTGGCCTCCTAATTCGCCTGATTTAAATTCTATGGATTACTTTATTTGGGGAATCATGGAACAGAAACTTAAGAACTCCTACAACAACTTGGAGACATTAAAAACCGATATCAAAAAGCTTGGGACTCATTTTCTACTGCAAAATTAGCGGCAATTGTGGATAACTTTCCCAAACTTTTGAAAGCCTGTATCAAGTCAAAGGGTGTTTCTTCGAAAATCTTTTGTAAATAAATTGATTGTTATATAATAAAAGATAGTTCTGCCAAATTTTGAGTTTTTTGGATTCGAATTAACTGAATTATGCCTAAGAAAGTTTCATGCAATAATTAATAACCACCCTGTATATATACAGAATGTCTCAAAAATGTTATCACCTTTTCAAAGTCAATAACTTACATTGTTTAGTCAAGATAATTATATTTTTGTAATCTTATTATATAGTTCATTTTATTTTATCAAGTTATTCGTTAACAGGCATTACTTTTGGAATGACCAAATAATTTATTGATTATATAAATTATATTTATTGATCGAAAAAAATATTCTTTTTTGATATCATAATCACATCACGGTTAAAAAAATTCATGGGAATTTGTTTTCTTCTATTTTGTAGCAGCAAATTTTTGTCACATTCTCTTTGTAAGTTATACCGTAATAATATCCATCGGATATAATTTACGGTCCACTGAACATTTCATTTCATATTCGCTTTTTACTAAAAAATAGAAATCATTTAATTTTGTATGCTGAAAAAAGTTTATCATTCAACAAAATTTTCGTTCAGAGAGTAAAAAAAGAGAAACAATTAATTATTTCCATCAATAAATAGATCTTTACATTTTACTACGAAACCGACGTTTTTGCACTGTGTGTGGTATAAGCAAAAAATTCTATAACTAATCCATCTCGTGAAATTCTTCGAATCTCGCATTATTTTACCGCTCAATGAAGATAAAAGCATTAGGTCGCGCGACTTCTTAATGAAGTTGCTCTCTTAATTGTTTTGTTAGATTAACACGAATTTGTTTTAATATTTCAATTGAAATTCTTGCTCGATTTTTGAGTAGAGGAAAAAATGATCTTAAGTTTAACGAATATTCTTCCAGTTTCAAGATCCTTTATGATATGATCATGTTTTGGTTTCTGACCAGATTTACTAATCAGAAAATCAGCGCACTAAATATCAATATCAATATACAGATTAGCCTTTTTATTATTTAACTTCAGGTTGAAGAAGCAAGAAACTTTCAAAGTCAAAAAAATGTCGACCAGTTACCTACGTAATCATTTAAAAGGTTTATTTTAATAACTACAACCAATAAAGACGTTTCTTAAAACAATTTCTAAAAACAACGAATTTTATGTTTTAATATTCAAAATTAACTATCATTATTTTGATCTAAGTGAAATTTTTGATCATGTTTTTTTGACCAAAATGACTAACTAGTATTTTTTTGACAGATCGATTATACAATGTTATATATTTTCATGTTGACAATAAAGACTTGGATATTAAATGCGATGGTAGTGGTAAAATATTCAAAGAATGCACATCAACAAGAAACATTGTTTGTGTTTCATGGCGCTGCTACACGAAAAATACATTATTTAGACGAATCATCGTTTCGGTAATTTTTTCGATTACATCAACTATCTTTTTGACCCCGTTGATAATAAAACATGATTCGAATTTTTTTACACCTGCCTTAAAATTGTTTGAAAAGTTCTACAGATCTGGAGTAACAAAATTTTGATTCTGACAAAAATTGTACTCTTAAGAAATAATTTTGGTCCTGAAATCAATAAAAATATTTTTCAAAAAGATTTCATTCTTAAATATCGTTCAATAATTTTTTTATTACAATCGATCATCAACTTTATTATGGATCATAGTATCGAGAAGGTTTAAGAATATCCTATATCAGAATATTTATGATATGCAACTTTTCTTTAATGGAAATACTTAATTTCACATAATAATTTTAGAGCTCTCATTTTAATAAAACTTCTATGAAATAAAAAAACGTTTTTCTCTCACAAAAGAATGAATAGTGTTAACAAAGTGAGATCTCTATCTTCTCTTGCACTTTATTATTTTTAAAAGAATTCTTTCACAAAATTAGAGATTACAAATTTAATTAATGGAATAATATTTAGAATAATCGGAAACGTTTTTTCCATGTAATTTCCGAGAAAAGATTTTATAAATTAATAATAAAAAAAATAATAATATTTTCCTAAATATTTACCATGCTGTTTTATTAAATTTAAAAGTTTTATAGTAAAGACACATTATATTATTTTATTAAAAATAGAAAATTTGATTATGGCAGAAAATTGTTTCACTTTGATGATTTAGTGATATGATATGATAAAAAATAATAATGATAAAATTAATTAAATAATAGTAAAATTTTTAATAATACTAACAATAAAAAATCAATTAATTATAAGCAAAATAACAACAAATTAATAGCAACTTCACTTGAAATGATTTGCTTTAATCACAAGCTCGGTTAATTAATTTCTATCTAACCAAGGTTACATTGTTAATGATCCATAGCGACATTCTTACTTTAATTAATTATTAATAAATAAATTTTAAAAATATTTAGAAATTTCAATAATTGTCTCTTATAATTATTATTTTTTATTATTATTAAAATAAAAATTAATCATTTTACTGAAAATTCTTTCAAATTGGCAATGAATTCATAACATATGTACAATTGTTAAAATAATGATCGGTAATGATTTATATTAAACTGGTACATTATTAAGGAAACTTAATAATCAGCAAAGCTCTTACTCTTGTCAACGGTTTCAAGTCTATGGTGCGACTAGGAGATGTCAAACAACTGTTGAATTGAAGAGAGAGATTACTGTTTCGATTTGAATATGCTGGTGTATAAACTGATGGTACTCCACAAACGGGACAGCTGCGCTTTTTGCATTTGATAGCAGCATACGTTGGATCATAATCATAGGAACTAAGATCATCAGTGCTAAGGACATCTTGACGGCTGGCACAACGACAATTTACACATTCAACACTGATTCGGAGAAATTTATCCAATTTTGTAGCAGAAGAGTTAGCAGATTTAAACGAGGCCGAATCAGTGAGAACAACGAAATTTTCTTCCTTATTTTCCGTCTCATCGGTTGACCGTAATTCATTGTAGTTCTCAGATTCGGCCATAGATGTTATTTCAGGTTCCACAATGACATTTGTGAAACAAGCGTCAGATAGTTGAACAAGACAAGGTTTTGGAATAGGAGGAAGTTCACGATCAATGTGGCTCGTTCGACCTGTTGTTTCAAGCCTATTGTGAATAATTTCATCAAAATTTCGAACTCAAAGTTCCATCAATATAACAGAGATTAGCAAAAATACCCATATCAATTATTAAAATTGAATCAATAAATTACAGTGACAATAAACAATTACTGACATGTCACTTAATTATTTATTAAGATCCACTATTAATAATTAATAAGTACTCCTACATTGAAAATTTAGATTATTCAACAAAAAAATTTTCAATAAATCAATAAATAGTTAATTTTTCGGCTAATAGAATAACATTAAAACAATATTCATATTAATGTAATTAAAATAAAACATTGACAAAGATTCATAAAGAAAAATAGTTTTTTATGAACGAAACAGTAAATTGCTCTCTAAGTTTTACTCCATCAAACTGATCTAAAACTACATGTCTTCTACAAGGGTTTTAGTATGAAAGTCTGTCTGGGTGACTCCAACATTTCTAAAGAGAAGACTAGAAGATGTTGAAACATAAACAAGATTTACAAAAAAATTTAAAAAATGAAATTTTCTTAATTCATTAAAGATTCGAAATAATAATTATTATAGATAAATAATAATTAATTATATTAATTCTAAATAATTCATTTCAGAAATTATTTATATATTTTCCAAAAAATTTAATTTTTTAAACTCCTATTTTAAATAACAGTTCTAAATAATAAATATATTTTTATTAAGAGTTAATTGAAGATAAAAAATCAGTTGAAAATCATGAAGAAATTCTTTTGTTCATTTTGTTAATTTTATCATATATAAAAAATTGAATTTTAAGAGAATATTGTTGAATTTTTTCAAGAGAAAAATCCTGAGGATATTTATTGAAGATTTTACTTACTTTATGCAATTGAAAAAAGATCATTTACAGATGAGACAAAATATGTTTGTCTCAATAATAACAAAGCTCGACTAAGTTTTGAATTAATTATAATTTTTAATAAAGAAAAATAATGGAACAATCGTTGAAAATAGTAAAGCAATTGAAAATTTTCAGCAATCGAAATTGATTTTCATATTATAACTGTTAATAAATAAATAAATTTTCTTAAAAAAATAATCATTGGTTTTTTCTGAGCTTTTAATGTGAACTGAGTGACAGATCAGGTTTCAAATTCAGGACACGTATTTATTTATTTAATATTTGAATTTGAACAAATCAAAATTTTTGACAAATAAAATTTCATTAATTGATTTTCAACTGGAAATATTTTAGCCACTGTCTATTTTTGCTTAATGACCGAAAACTTAACAAAAGAAATGATTTTAATTTGATCTATTATTGACAACATCACTTTTGCTTATCAATTTCATATCTGGATTTTTTTATTTCAAGTTCAATTTTTGCTTTTTTCTGAACACAAAATATTACAAAAAATATTATGTAGTAATTGAACATTTTTATTACAAAATTTAACATATTATTTATTTTATTGTCGCCTATTTTAATGAATATTGATCAGATAAATAAATAATTTTTAATTAAACTACCAATCAAATCCAAAATAAAAACAAGTTGACAGCGTGCTCATATTATTATTATTTTTTATTATTTAAAATTAAATTTTTGGTGAAATTAATAATATCATATCCAATTCTTTTTTCAATAAATTAATTATTTAATAAGTAAATAAATAATTAAAAAGGTTTCATTTGTGCAATAATCAATTAATTTCTTTACTCGCTAAAATATGAATTTTACTTTAAGGCTTTCTATTTCTGTTATTTTTCTATTTTTCTGCTTTCCGACTATTAACCATTGATCATAGACATTGACTTTGAAATTAAAACTTCATGTTTAGCTTTCCATTTTGTTATTAAATTAGATTCAGACACTGTTAACTTTGGACCGAGACTCAAAATCGGTAGCAAAAAACACAAATTCTCTTTTTTCTCACGGGACACAGATTAATATAATAGCATTTTTCACAATTCTCCCATTTAAACAACCAAATAAATGAGAAAAATGTTTTTAAAAAAAACCTTTTCCTCATTTCTCCCCATATAAATTTACAAATGACTTGTTTTAATAAATAATTAAACAGAAAAGAAAATTATTAAATTGATTGCTAAAGACATTTTGACAGTCTTTCCATGGTTATGATGTAACCAGTATTAATTGGTCAGACAAACTTCGCTTTAAGAATTGGTGATCAACAAAAAACACAAAGAATGATTTGAATGAAATAAAAAATTAAAATCATAAAAGATGAATTTCTGTTAATTAAAATTTTAAATAAATATAAGAATTTTAAAAATAAAATAAAATATTATTCTTAAAAAATATTATTATTATTATTATTATTATTATTATTATTATTATTATTATTATTATTATTATTATGATTATGAAT
>JBBMKC010152453.1:0-15679 GCA_037834085.1 Bipalium vagum
TTTTTAATTATTAATATTATTATCATTAGTATTTATGCATTATTTATCATTTTTATTATTTATTTTTCCCCGGGGGGTGTCTTGGTAAGCAAAACAATTTGAAAGTTTCAAACATCATTTTTTAGTCCGAATTTAAATTTAGCGAGTTATTGCAGTATTTCTTTAAAAATAGGTGCAATTTTTTTCTCTATGTCCACCTCTTTAGTATCTAGAACATCTGTTGTTTGGACAAAATCTGTGTTTGTGACTGAGTATACCACATTTGAAGCATTTCCTTCGTGACAATTTCGACTTATGTGGCCCGGTTTATTGCATGACCAGCGTATTACACGTGAATTCGAAATTGAGGGTCTTTATTTTGTCTGTATTTACCCCTGAGGTCTTGATTTCCTTGAAATGCAGTGTTCAACAGATCTCTGTGTCAATATACAGCATTTCCTACTTAACGCCTTTTCAAGATCCGTCATTACTCGTATAGGTTCTTTAATTCCGCAAGGCTTGACTAATTTTCTTAATATTATCTCTTTGATCACCGTCATGGTCTTCTCTTCGTTGCCTAAAAGCTCTCCTTTTAGTTATTCCCGTTCCGATTTGTGAACTAATATATTGCCTACAGTTTCTTCAGTTCTTCAAAATTATATTTCTACATCCTCTTCTCATTGTCTATGCTTAAGCATTTCTTCTAAATCTGATATCGTTTTTGGTCTACCAAATATTAGTCTCAACCTCTCCATAATTTTTCGCTTTCCCTACTGTTTCAATATATTTTACTTCCAGGTCTTCATGAACCATTTTTTCAATCCAGAACTTTTTTCTTAGTCTGAATTAAATTGAAATATCATTTGCACTATTTGATAGTTTTTTTCGAATCATCTTTTCATCTATAAATTTCAGGGGAAATCTTTTTAAGATCTTTGCAGATGATGTGGTGGATAAGGAGCTTCAATAAAACTAAATTCTGTGATAAGATAAGTCCTCTTCGTCTAACATTTATGTAATTAAAAATCTGATAAACTTCTCAAAAATTTAAACAACTTCAATAATGATGTAAAAAATATACCTTTTTATTTGTTAATTTTTAATTATCTCAATCATTACTAAAGATTTTCACATGTATGCGAGACTTTAATATTTTGTAGTGAATATGAGAGACATTTATTGATTTATCGAATTTGAAACATTTGGTGATTCATCGTAGATGTCATATTGTGATATCGGTTTAATAAAGGCTTTAGATTTTCGAATTTTTAAATTTTATTGCATAAATAGAATTATTTAACACCAAACTGAAATATTAAATTTTGACGTAATATTGTTGAGATTTATAGTAAAACTGAACCAAGACAAATCTCCAAGAAAAAGCTTTCAGAAATCACCGATGACTTCAATGAACCTCAGGAATCGATGGAGAGCGGGGACAGGTCTCCGAAATTACTAAATTACATTCCAAATGCACTTAAAAACTTAGAATACGATTTGATATCTATTTAAAAGCCCTTAAGACGTCGGTAATAATAATAGGTAAGGAATTTGTATTAATTCCAAGTGTTTAACTGATAGTGTTAAATAAATAATTAATTAGCATAATAATCTTTCTCGCAATTCTTTTGGATTCTTCGCTTGGTTATTTGAATAAATAATATCAAATAATATTTTCGATTAAAGTAATATTCGGAGATTTTGATGACTACTAAATTATTTCAAAATCCTGTGCTTTGAAGAATTCCTTACTTTGCTTGACTACGTGAATGCTACAATTATCTTGTACAAGATAAATCTTTGACTGAACATTTAAATTCATTATATTGATAAATAAATATATTGTTATAAACAATTTATTTACCAATTATCTGGACCATATAGAAAAAAGCGTTTTTCATCTGTGAATATTGAACTTTCCGATGGAATATTTTTATGAATCGATGATGATGTTCAATTCTTAATTTCATATGGGAAGGAGTAAGTTGCAATTTCTGCTATACCTTTTTATATTTATATTCATTCTTCCTTAACCAATTGTTTAGAGTTCTTCTTGAAACATCTAAATTGGTTCCTTTTAAAATTGAATTTGAAGTAATTTTGACACCTGATGAATTTTCATTGCTTATAAATCTTTTTAGCATTATCGATTGTTGTTTTTTATAAGCATTTTAGACCCTCTTCTTTGTTTTTTTAATTTTGTAATTATTAATACTTTGTATTGCTGGCCTGGTCACTTTACATTTCTTTAAATTTCTATTCCCATCCTAACCCAGAATGTCAACACTTATGTGGAGATTAGTAGCTTACCTGGCGGTTTATTCAAGATACCACTAGTTGATAAGATATCTGTTCTTCTATTAACAACCTTATAATATCAGTGGGTTTGGAAGATATATATAAAGTTAAATTTATTTTAATTGAAATTACAAATAAGCAGTTTTCTTAGTTAATTTAATTATTAATTGGAGTCCTTTTGTTGAACTAACCAAACTCATATTTGTTGTGTTCACCAAAAGCACATCAATGATATAGTTTGAAATTTAATGTTTAAAGATGACAAGACATGCTCTTTAGACATTGACTTTTATTAATAGAGAAGCAGTGGAATAAACGTATTACATTGCCATGAAATTATTCTGATCAATATCTGTTGGAGTTTTAAAGACTCTTCATATAACCTATATTTATAAAATCTATAACCATGATGAAAAATATTTAATTAACCTATTCTACATCGTGCCTCAATATCCAGAAAAGACTAAAAATAAAGTAGCCTATCCTATTCTTATAGCAATAAAATAAGGAACACTAATCAATAAAAACCCAAGGGAATTATTCACAATGATTTCATCTTAGAAAGATAATTGAATAGAAATATTACATAAGAGTTTTGTTATTTCAAAAATCAATTGATTACATTTTTCTGCCTTCTTATATAAGAAAAAATCAACCAACCTCACTTTTTGTAACGTTTTCCTAATAAAATATATAATTTAAATCTGAGAACAAAGGAATTAAGATAAAGCAAAAATTTAATTTAATAACAAATACATTTATGAGATGATATTTACAGAAAATAAAATAAGTAGGAAACCTTGTTAAAACATTTAAAATTAACAAAATGGGTATTTCAAAAGTAATTTTCATAAGGCTGATCATTGATGAAAATTTTTATCGGGGATTTCACTTCGACGGAATCAGCTAAGCTGACATTGAAGCACGGATTCTTAAAATTGTAAATATTCGATAAATAATTTTAAAATACTTTCATTTCATCACACAGATTAACATAGATACAAATATAGAAGAGAAATCAGTGTCACCATTTTTGTACACAGAATGAGTTTTCAATGTAATATTTTTTCAAAGCACAATGTCGTAAAAGTATCATTTGAATAAGTAAGCATAATAATGTAATTTAATACTTTATGAAATAAATAAAATAATAATGCTCCGAAATAAATTTATTTTAAGTTAACGAAAAAGAGTTTATCTTTTCAAAATTTGGGTAAAAGACATTTTGGGAAACTTCTAATTGTTAATATGGTACCAAATAAACTTTTCAAAGTCTGAATGTAAATAAAAAACTATTGATTTTTAAAATATTAATGACACGTGGTAATATTATTTTTACAAGTTGAAAATGACGATCTAATAAACGATATTTCCAAAATAAATTGCTTTAATATTCAAGTATATTTGTTTATATAATATTTTTCACGCGCTTTAATTCGAAAAATATCCAATGTCATAATAGGCAGTGTAATATATAATATTCCTTAATTTCAAATAATTAAATATAATTTGCGGCAAATAATTTGATTTTCTTGTATTAACAAAAGAAAAAGCTCCTGACAGTTACCGCATCATTTTGGAAACATAGTGAGCAAAAATTATCTGAAAAAACAAGTGAACGTTGGATCGCTAGATTTAAAAAATGAAACGTTCAATGTGTAAGACATTGAAAATCCAGGTCAATCGAAAAATTTTGAACATGTATATATTTGTAAGCACTGATAAGCGAAGACCCACAAACTCAAATACAACTTACATGTTATCCAAAAAGCAATTTCTGATTGATTACAAGAAATGTGGAAGATTATAAAGGAAGAAAAAACAATTTGTAAAATGCTGACGGGAAAACAAAAAAATCGTTTTTGAATTGTATCGTTATTAGAGACAAAATGAATGTATTTCTATAATCCAAAACAGAAAGTCTTAGTGCGACCAAGGTCAACCATTTTCATCGATTGTGAAGCACAATACTCATGAGAAGAAATTACTGTGAATTTAGTGACATCATAATGTTTTTGTACCAGGAGCTCTTGCAACCTGGTCAAACGATTACTGGTAACCGTTATCAACAACAGTTACATAATTGTTGCAAAGAAAACCGACCAGAACGAGATAAAAGACACAGGAACGTCATTTTCTTGGCTGATAACACTAGACCTAATTTATATTCAAAACATGTAACAGAAACGCTGGATGTACTTGATTTGGACGTTATACTTCACCAACCGTATTCGCTATACATTGTTTCACATGATTATTACTTGTTTAGATTGAGATTTATAAGGATATTTTGTTAAAGATAGCTATTTGGGAGATGATTATTTGAAGAAAAATATATATTTATGCATGATAATGATTACAAACCTACCAGCAAGATATACAAAGCTAACTTGGAGGAGTTAGAACAGCAGAATATTATCTAAGTAACGGAATGGCCTCCTCAATGGCCCTATTGAATTACTGTGGGATAATATGCACAAAAAATTCGGCAACAACACTCATATTCAAAAAGTCTTTTGAAAACCCTACAAGTACGATGGTTTGCAATAACACCAGAAATTCAATGGAAATTGTGCAATTATATGCTGAGGATTTGTGTAGATGTTATTAAAAATCACGGAGACTACTCTGATGAATGTTTTATATAATATAAAACAAATACTTTTTCTTCTTAGTTCGAAGAAATATGAAAAGGATTCTTAAATTTTACAAATAAATTAAAAGTAAAGCATTTGTCATTAAAGTGTTCTATTTATGTTATATTTCAAAATGCAAGTACCATCCCAATACTTTGATCGGTACTCGCATTTAAATCTGTTTTTCATAATTTCTGTTAAAACTTTTTAAACACTATTATCAATGTAAAGTTATTTCATACTGATAAAAACTGAAATTGCTCATCTATTTTTTTGGTATCGGAACTCTGAATTAAACTATCCTTTGAAACAACAAATAACGGTACATCACATCACTGTTACGAAAAATAATTGCAATAATAATTAAAAACTCAATTATACAAGTTGAATGCTTTCATGTTTTTAAATGAGCATGAAACGTTTTGTGGGAGAAATTTAAACCGCTATTGAAATATTCCAATGTAAAACGTTTTTATTTTAATATTATAAATAACAAAATTTAAAATTGACAGTTCAATTATCTCTTATTACTCGAACGAAATTGATTTATAAGATATACTAAATTTTAACTAATAATTTTCATTGGACTTTTATGACCTTTTTTATTAATATGAATTTCCTTCTCCAGAACACGTTTCGTCATATCACAATGAAAAATAATTTAATATAATATAAATAAATGAGAAATTGTGAAAAAAATTTTCAAATTCAATTTGATACACGTTTGGGTAAGAATTAATTATGTTATTCGTATTTATCTTTTTGGGCCATCACCTTCTATCTCACGTTTCTACATTCATGATCCACATTTCATCTCCGGTGATTTTATATATAAGAAATGGTTCAAACTCATTTCTTTTCAAAAAAGATTCACAAATAAAAATTCGTTTCAGATAAATTAAATATTAACACAAACCTTTTCCAGATAATTTAAAACAATTTTTTGAGAAATGCATAGATCCTTAGAAATGTTTATGTGACGGTTTTGTTAGATTATTTCACGATTCTATCGTCTTTTTCCGCAATTTGTCGGCCAGGACGAGGCGCATCATTTTTCAACTTATTTTGGAAAGATGAGGCATCAAATTGGCTGAGAGCACTGAACCGGTTGTTCATTCAGCAGGGGAGGGGCTGAAGCTGGGTAAAGAGGGTGCAATGTGGAATGTGTCGTTAGTATTTGGTTCTGACACAGCGAGATCTGTGAACGACTACTATCGTATTGCTGCCCATCAACGTTGGATGGAAAATGGTTACATGAAATGAATCGTGTTCCTGGGGTACATTCGTGGATTAATGATTACACCAAGCTAATGGCCAGTAGGTTTATATTTATAGAATTAGAATACGGGTTAACTTAATATGGACTGCAGCAAGAGCGAGTTGGGTTAGGTATAACTCTGACGCAGGAGTCCATATTATGATAAGGGCTGTGTGCAGATGTTCAAGAGCCTTAACCATATACTTCAAAAATGTTGTGCTGTAAAAGGCTGTCTCTGGATTTTGTGGGGACTCGGTTGAAACTCCTAGGCTATCGGGTTGAGGTTAAACCAAAGATCCACTATAAGATCAGTTGTCTAAAGTTGGACATCATAACCTTTAAGGACGTTGTTACCCCTCTGGTTTTGGATGCCAAAATTGTCAGCGACTCTAGTCTGGTAAGCAGCCGCTAATGATATTAAGGGACTTAAAATATTAGGAAATAAACTTTCATGACGTATGAGATTTCTTTTAATTCGGATAAACAAATGATATTAATAATTTTTTTATAATTATTTATTCTAAGGATATGATTTTTAGAATTCATTTATTTTAATTGAACTTCAAACTTATATGACATCTTTATTTCACATTAAAATAGTCTGACAAAAATGATGGAAACTTTTTATATCACCTAATACATAAATTAAACTGTTACAGTAAACTAATCAATAAAATGTGATATTTTTATATATAATAATAAATATATAAGCATAATTTTAAATTTAGTCTCTTTCAATAAGGAAATAATAGGCACTTTAGAATATTAATAAAAAAAATAATATTGAAAAATATAAAAGTCATTATACATAAATAAACTTAATATATTGATTTATTATTAAAAATTATTATTATTATCATAATTAACTTCGTGTGTATTTTAAATGAAAATTATTATTATAAAACTTTCGAAACATCTAGCAATCAGTTCCACTTGCTGGAAATTCATATAATAAAAAATTTAAACTTATCTAATATTAAAAGAAACTAAAAAATTATGAACCAGTTTAAAGAAATCGTTTTTATTAATAGAAATTTCTTAATAATATTATCGAATTTATTTACTCTATGTTGCATTTCATTACAGCGATACATTAAAAAATTAAATTACGTTTTAAAATTCATCTTTCAATTAATGAAAATTATATTCATTTTCTTGATAAAACGTTTTATTGAGGCCTGCCATTCATTGACTAAAACCCAAAATTATTATTTTTTTGAAAATATAATAAATAATTAATAATAATAATAATAATAATAATGGATTTCATGTTTTTTCTGCAACTGGTACGTCAATGAAATGTTCGAACAATAGTACGCGAAAGACTTGTCACAGTGCCTAACCGCTACGTAAATTGTAAACAAAACAGAAAAGGTTAAATATAAAATAATCCTACTATTAATTACTAGTGATTATTGGAAAAATTTTATGTAAGAAAATTTTTACAATTTTTAATCAAATTGTCATGTTTTAATTGTAATAATATGCAAATACAATAAATGTTACCGCTTTTCCTCGTCAAATTAGGATATCAAGCTTTTTAGTCACTTTGGTCTAATTTTCTCTTCGTGAATTTGCCTTTTATATCCAATTGATTTCAATGAAATTCATGTTTTTTATATTAATACTAATAATATTTTTAATAAAAAAATAATAATACAATAATGGCAAGGATTCTGTGAATCTCTTTATAGATTTTTATTTTACATAAAATCAATTTAAAAGCAAATCAGAATTCATATAATGAAACATTGAATTATCAACCAAAGTTCTTCTAAACAAACATCGAATTATGAAAAATGTTTTCGAAGTCTCCATAGAATTTTTATTCTTTAATTTTAAAATTAATCGTTAATAATAAATTACCGATTAATTACTCGTTAACCCCATAGCCTTAGATAATATTTTTAAAAACTTAATTTTTTTTTATTGAGATTTCATATTATTTTGTCACATTCTTTATAAATTACGTAACAGTTTTTAAACCACCACTATATTAAATTGATTTTTTTATTTTGTACCTTTAACGGGTCTTAAAAGCCACATGGAGTGCCTTCAACAATAACAGATAAGAAGCACAATAATCAATATCACGGCACTTCTCATGAGAATTAAAGAATATTCAGATTTTAAATTTTGTGAAGAAGTAATTTTTTACTTTGACTTTGTGAGAAGAAATTACTTCGTCTTGTTTTTGAATAATTGCTTTCCTATATCGTCAGTTCCATAGAGGAGTACTCATATGACAGAATTGTGTGTCACTAACAAGCTTACAAAATAAATGGAATTCTTTTATTTAATTACTTAAAAATTATTAGCGTGATCTACATTGTTTAAGTTATTAATAACAGTAATATACATAAAAAGTAAAACGAGTAATAAAAAAAGAATGGTCGTCATATAAAAATGAATATGAAAAAAACAATCAATCAATAATTCACATTTAACCTAATGGCAATCAATTAATTAATTAGTGACGGCTTTACTAGTTTTAGACAGTACCTATATCGCTGGGTGTGCTTTTTGTAACAATTACCGGTAATATTTTGTCTGATTCTTTTTTGGTTAAGACCTATTTAGTAGCAAGATGCTTATTGTAACTGTTATAGAGAATAATTTGTATTGTTTATTCTTTTCGGTATTTCATAAAGCCGTTACTTTCTTAATAATAGAACAGTCTGAAAAAATGATTTTATTTTATAAATTTTAACTTTATAATACCAAGTATAGGAAGGTTAAGGAAATCTGAAAAAATTGGAAATGAATATTCTCGTTTAAAATTTCCATATTTCGTTACATCACAAGATCTCTTAAATTTTTGTTGAATAATAACAATTGTGATTATATAGTAACAGTTTGCTGTTGAGTAAGTCATTTCTCAATTGATAATTAATGTTAATGTTGTTATTACGTACCATAACAAGTCAATAAGAATTTGTATAATTTTCAATTAAGTTATTTTATACTTAAATGAAGCGAAAAGGTAAAGCATTGAGTGCTGAATTATCAACTTTAAATCAATATCTGATTTTTAATGAAGCGTGGCATTGAAATGGTAGATTTTTCAGAAATACATTCTTTGACACTTTAATTAGTACATTTTTAATATTACTTTATTATCAGAATTTTTATATTTTCTAATTTTGAAGACTTAACATTTTAAAGGAAATGCAAACTGAAATAAACCATTAAAGAAAAATCACATGTTTAAGGCCAATAAAATCCGACTGAACCAAAATTCAGAATAAAATATAATTTTGTGGTTAAAACGTTAATTTAATTAATTTTTTTAAAATATTTTTACATAAAACCAAACTTTTTCTTTGTCAGACTCTGATTCTTCGTCCACATCATCTATGACAGTTAAGTTTTTTATCCTAGGAGCTTTAAAATTCTGATGAATATGATGGACAAAAATTTCTTGTTTTTCCATACGTGGCTAAACGTTTAATCCAGCCTACAGCAAATATTCATATTAAAAATAATTTATAATTTAAAGCTAGAAAGGAAAGGTAACGTGGTGTTTTACATGTAAATATTTTATAATATTATAGAAACAACTTTTTTGATTCATTAAAAAAATTGTCATGGTAATCCATCTTTCAGATAGCACATTGATTCCCATGAATAAAGATTTTTATTTTTAAATGGAAAAATTAATGTTGCGTTTGCCAAGGGCACGTCACTGGTTCAAAATTTAAGGAATAATTAAATGATGCAACAGTGTATGAATAATAACAATAAATAATTTAAAAATAAATATTATTAAATCTCGACGTAGAGATAATTCGGTCTACAATTTAGGAACAGACAAATAAAAATAGTAATTCAAAGGGAACTAGACGTTCAGCAATTGGAAATTGGTCAATATAAAAAGGAATGGAGTCCCCTATGTACTGAAAGTAGAGAAATTGTTGCATTGATTATTAATTTCATTTGCTAAAATTTGTAATTTGCCGAAGTTGGTCAGAAAACTCTTTTTGTCGGAACACTGGAACAACGTTTATTTTTAGGTTAATAGATTTTTACTATGATGAGATAGGATTCAACGATGGATCCCGTCATGCTCAGTTATCTATAGACATACCAGTTCAGGCCTATCATACTAATCATGAAGTCATCGCCAAAGGGTGAGTGAGTCATTTCACTGTTAATTGTTTTTTTTCTTTTGTTTTAATTAAAAGTTTTCTTATCATTTTCGAGCGATTCAATTTCTATTAATTTGATTTTTCTTTGATATCAATTAGATCTTTGGAATAATTTCATTACGCATCTTATCAATATTTTGTGAGTCCATTATTAATCTTACTAATTCATTAGGTACTGTAACGATTCTTTTGGTGTAATTATTATAGCTTGATACACTTTGACGATCCGAATACTATTGATCATTTGCATATTGATTGATTTCTTATTGTGTTGTCACTTTGTTATAAAAAAATTAAGCTTTTGCGATTATTTTCTCATTCTAATAAGAGCACGCTAATAACATGTGTGAAGGATCAGATCAGGAACTCAGAGTTATATACAGTTGCAACAATATATTTTTGATTTAAACGCGACAAATGACCATGGTTTAGAGTTATCAAAACAAGTCCATTTTTCACCATCCATTACAATTTGATGCAGAAAACTTTGTCGAGAAATAAAAATTTCACAAGTGCTTTGTCTTCCGAGGTCCATCTTCCTTTTTTGTCGATCTACTCCATTTTTGTAAAAGTCGACTAACTGATGATCGACAAACACTTAATGATTTTTCAAGTTTATGTTGAGTTTAACTTAGATCTTGAGAAACACTAATGCTTTCCGATTTTTATCTTCAAACCGTTTTATTGTCCGGGACATTCTTTATGTTCCACAAGGTGCTAAAGATAAAGCATAGTCACTATAAGCCTCAACAAGTATTATGTTCCAGCAGGTAATTTTCTGATATTGAAATGAAACAGCATCACTTCGCTCAACTAGAGATTATTTGATATATATTCCATCACCTATAAGTAAAAATAATGCTGTTAATATAAAAAAGTTTTTACTGTATAATTTCGAACAATATTCAAACTACGTAACATAAATTAATTCGTTTTAACAAATAGATCATTTTAATTAATTAAGTTATTATAATTAAGTTATCTTTTAAAAGGTTCACTCTTAACACCCACACCTAATGTATTTATATTAACATAATATAAAAATATATACGATATCGCTTAATACGATTTCCTGGATATTACGATATAATAAACCGGACCCTTTTTAATGTATATTTTGATATATAAAAGCATTGTTTAATACGATATCGCATAGTACGATAAATCGTTTATTACGTTTGAAATTAAATCTTATTTAATTTATCAATATCTCTTAATACAATGTTTTATATTTAATTTGTTTAAATTTCCACAGAAATCTAAAATTTCTAAAAATAAATAATAAAAATATAATTTTTCTCAATCTACTGTGGCAACCATCAAATGCAATGACATTAGGATTCACGAAATTTTTTCGCAATGAGAAAGATACAGTCATGCGACGTCGAAATTGAACCTCTTTTGAACTGGATAGTGCTCAGCTTATGTGGTTTAAAGAGCGAGGTGATAAAAATTGCATGATAACTGGTCGGTGGAAAAAGCTGTGTTCAAATGAATTTTAGTTATAAGCCAGATGTATCATGGATTGAAAGATAGAAAAAATGTAAATATTAATTACAAGCGCATTAGACTTACATTACCACCGCCTTACTGAAATTAGTTACCAGTAGAAACTAACAAACTATTGAAGTGAAACAGAATATCAGGGCTAAAGACGAGTTATCTTCTGTCATTTACATTCGCGAATACCTTCAGGAAAACAATCTTAGTGCTGAAATGGAATTATTACGATAATTTTTCGACGTCCCAATAATATCGTATTAAGCGAAGTCTACTGTAATTTTCTTTTGTCTATATATATATATATTCTGACTTATTTTAGTTATAATAATGAAAATAAGGTTTGATTAACATGAAATAATAAAACAATCTCTATGTTCATCAGATAAAGAACAAAAAGAGAAATAAAATTACTTTGATAAATTTAAATTTAAGCGATATGATAAGTCATGAATGAATTTCATATCTGTAAGAAATAGGATCAGATGGCACCTGAACATTCTTGAGAAGCATTTGGATACTAAAATGAATTTTTTGTTGTACCTGTACAACAGTAAATAGTCAAAAATCAAACTACTGTCTACTACTACTCCAATTTTTACGCGTAAGATACTTAAGACTCCATCTGGTGTCGAATTTTATAGCATACATTTACTGGGTCAGAAAATTTGATAAATATTTACCTGCTATTTTCATAAACATTTTTGTGATTTTAAAGACCAATGAACAATAAAATATAAATTTATTTAATTGAATATTTTTTAACCGAACTTTAATGAAATTGTGAAAAATTTCAGATATATTAGTTTATTTAAGAATTGCGAAAATTTATTGGTATACAATTATTATTTGTCCACAAATGTATCTACAGCAGATACAAAAATTAATAATTTCTCTAAAATTGTAGAAAATCCATTTATGAACATAAAATTGTGTAAAACCAATTTAAAATTTACTTAATTATATACTCAAAATGTAACAATAGAAAAATATATAAAAGAAATTGATATTACACAAATCCATAATACTGACAACCTGTCCACTTCACTTCAGGTCTTGCTGGTAATCAATCTCAGTGTTTCACAGTTGCTTGTCAGATACTTTATAGGCTCAGGACCCCACTACAATCCAATTGTCAGGGCAGTCGTGATAAACGAGTGTTCGGTAAAATAGAAACACCAATATATTTTTTGCAAACCTACTAGATATCGTAACAATTTTCCACAAAATCTTATTTCCAAGAAATTCCCAAATTACTGTAACAATGTTTCAAAAACAATAGGAAGAAACTCTTAATGTAGGACTACATGAATATTTTCGGTTTTTCTTATATGTTTCATTCCTGGTGGCCGAAATAATCCAGTCACTCAATCAGAAATAATGTCAAAATTAATTATTAATAAATTTACCTTTATGTAACCCCTAAAGATGATTTATTACCTTTTATCAACCAACGTCCCATTTGCTTAATAACCATTTATTTTAAATTTTGGTGTAAATTATATAAAAATATTTTAAATGACGTGATAATAAATACACAATTTAGTTGCATATTAACGTAATAATTATTTATTGTCATTACAATATAAATATTTCATGAAAAACCCTCTCATTATACTCGTGTTTCATTTCAAGTCCATTGAAACGTAAATAAATATTTTCAAATTCAGAATGAATCAAACAATCTTTTTGATAGAATGAATACTGTGTTCGAAAATGAAAATAATGAGGAAAAAATAAAAATAATTACATATTTAATTAAACATCTGTTTACTTATCCACTAACTCCAAACTGTTAAGGCAATTATTAAAAATAACATCTTTAAATCAGTTTTACATTTTCAACAAGCTTCCTGAGATATGGAAATACATACCAGTGTAGACATTTTTATTTTATATTAAAGTGTTTTCGAATCTATTTTCGAAAAATGGTAAATATATAACTTTAAAAATTCATAAAAATGAACCGTGATTAAAAAATGTCATTTTTACTGCGCCTTTCATGATAATAATTTATTATTTTTTAATTGACTTTATTAACCAAAAAACAAATTAATTGATTTTTCGAGAGGTCAATAATAAATGATTAAACATAGTTTGTTGTCAACTGATAAAAGGTGTATTCGAAAAACCGTTTAATTTATTTTTCACAAGTTTAAATATTTTTTACATTCCAAGGATATTAATTAATTTGTGAAATTTTCAACATTTTGTAGTAATTTCTAAGTGATTTAATAAATTATTCTTGTTAATCGGCCAGATTAGTTATCTTTAACAAAAGTTTCATTGGAAATTATTTATCCAAAAATAAAACATTAAATCAATTTCGAACCCATTATTCAATTAACATAAAAATTTTAAATTCTAATTTAAAACTGGGTAAATATTGAAATTTTAATTAAGAAAAAATAAAAGATGAAAAGATAAAAAAACAGTATGAGTATACAAAATGTACATATAAACTGGAAATAAAGCAAAAATGCTTACCTGATTAATTTGTTTGACCAAAAATATAATCAATGACAATATTCGACAGTGACGAGGGGCTTTATAATTGGTAAATAAGCGCATTGGAAGATCACTGTTAACAAATACATACACCCACGCTGACACACACAGACACAATAAGAATTACAATCAAATTTACATGATGAAATTTAAATGATAAAATGAACAGTGGTTCAATTTACGTATCATGACACACGTTATGCACATCGACACATGCACACCCGCTGGCATAACCACAGAAACACATCCATATTCATTGTCGTAAAAAGATTCCAATGTTAGTTGATATTGCAAAACAAAACTCAATTTGCATAAATGTTTGCATGATTAAGCATCGCGGACGACTCTGATATATTTTAAGAGGATTATCCGAATAATTTTGTTTTTCTTATTTTATCAGACATCATATAATTAGCACGATGGAAATAATCGTAATAATGGTTACAATATATTTACGTTTGTCTTTGCAATGATGTCTGCAATAGTGGATTATGTCTCTTAGTATGCTTCAGTATGCTTTGCTTCTATTTTGAGTCTTGTACTAACATTTATTAATATTTTTTATAGAGTAATGTCTGTGGAATTTATTCTGTTGATATTTTACAGTGCTCGTTTTATGTCTTAAATTATGCTTTCGACTTTGAGACCAAACTTTAATTATTGACGTTAGCATTAATAAATTTTGCTTAAAGGTAACAATGAGCAGGTTTTTTGAACCTATGTAGAGTATAGAGAAAAGATTTATGAATAAAAAATTCACGAAGAATATTGTGTAACATGCATAAATTTTGACATCTGGAATCTAAGATCAACGTAAAACGAGACTGAAGCGTTTTCAACTGTAGGATGACTAGGATGATCGAGTTGAATTTATCACAAGTTTTTCTTATATTTTAACTTTTAAACATTATTTTCAGTTTTTTGGTCAAAAATAATTGATTTGTATTTAGATAGGTATATTTATTCCAATTTTTTCTTTTTCATTAGTTTTTTCTTCATTAAATAAAGAAGAACTCTTGGTGAATTCTTCTATTATTTGCAATTTTGAGAACTGGTAGTAAAAGAAGAATTAATTTTTTTGTTTTAATCTCATGTTGCAAATCGGATGAATGCTTTAAGTTTTTGTTGAAAAAATTAAAATTGAATTCATATTTTTCTCGAGAGTCTTTACGAGGGATGTCTTTTAAGTTTTGCATATGGGTACATACAAGCCTATTGTTGGGTTTACCAAGACAGCCCCCCCCCCCCGGGGGAAAAATAAATAATAAAAAAACTATAAATAATAAAAAAAACTATAAATAAGGTATAAATACTAATAATAATAATATTATTATTAATATAATTAATAATTA
>JBBMKC010152564.1:0-26343 GCA_037834085.1 Bipalium vagum
ACAGTAAAGTAAAGAATCACAAGTGACAGTATAATAACAGTAAAGTAAAGAATCACAAGTGACAATAAAGTTTTATGGCTGATTTAGGATTTGGAATTTGACTCTGTCGCAGGGTTCGGTTGAGTTGATCCACTTGGTTTTGTTTGTTTTGATTGAGCTGTAGGGTTTGTTGAACGTAGTCTCCACATAAGGAAATAGTATGCTCATTGAGTCCCATTTTTCAGATGTTAACCACAGAAGGAAGTGAAAAATCAACCCAAATGCATCAGAAAAACCCGAAAAGCATAACTACAGATCTACATTATTATTTATAAGATTATTGTTTTCCATTCGTACATGTTTATTGAGGTTCACACTAGTTTCTTCACCATTATAATAAGCTTATTCAACAATATTTTATTCAATCATAGTTTTTTTTATTTAAATTTGTAATATTTATTTGTTTTGTATCATATACGCCTTTGTATATTTTTTTGCAGTCCCAAATCATAAAATATTAGATTAACTGTTCTATATGAAATTCAACTTTAGAATTTAAGGAAATTGTCAATTAAACAGGATCTATTTCTAATGCAATAACAGAACCTTTCATTCAAATTTTTTTGTGCCCTCAAGTCTTATTTAATCTCGTTAATTTATGTATTTAGTGTGAAACGTATGTTAATTTTTTAATATATCTTCGAACTGAGGTTTGTAATTTTAGTTATTTTTTATTATAATAGAAAGTCATTTTCAACCGACAGATGATAAGGTTTAAAATAATTTATTCTGAGTACAAAAATCACAAAAAAGATTACAATCGGGATGATATTGGTAATGAAAAATATGATAATAAATTATAATCAAATAGTTTTGAAAATACAAATTGTTTAACTATTGATTTTTTAATTTTTCTGATTTTCCAAAATTAAATATGTTTAGCGTCAGTATTAAAATATGAAATTTTATTAAAAACATGAATCCCAAAGGTATTCTAAAATCTCTGAAATAATTTAGGTGTTACATTAATCAATATTCACTTATTTGAAACAATAATTTACAAATATTTCTTTTAATAATCAAATGAGTTCTGAAATTAGCAAAACTTTGAATATATCGTGTTTTTTCAGCGGGTATTTAAATTTTTGTAATTTTTATTTATTATTTATTTATTAAATTTTGACAATGAACAATTAATTTAATGAGCAATTTAGGAAGAGCATTCTATGTCATTAGAAAGTTTGCAAGATAAATGTGGTGTGTTTGGCTGTGTGGTTGTTAATAACCAACTATCAGATTTAGAAACTGCTAATATTATTTCAATGGGATTAGTCGGTTTACAACATAGAGGTCAGGAAAGTGCAGGAATTGTAACATCAAGAGGAGAGGAGTCATTATACCACCATAGAGGGATGGGATTAGTAAATCAGTTATTTGATGTAGAAACATTAAGCAAATTATATGGAAATATTGGAATTGGTCATACACGATATAGTACAGTTGGAGCTTCTGAACGAACAAACTGCCAACCGTTTATTGTTGAATCTACGTATGGACAGTTTGCTGTTGCTCATAACGGTGAATTGGTTAATGGCAATGTATTAAAAAAATTGATTCTGCAAAGAGGTATTGGGCTTTCCTCCGGAACTGATAGTGAAGTTATAACACAAATTTTGTGTCAAACACCAAAATGTGGTGAACCTCACGGTGTAAATTGGCCAAGTAGGATAAAACAATTAATGGTTCAAACCCAATTATCGTATTCATTGGTGATATTAAGTGGAGTAATTCATATTTTTCTTTGGTATCCATTGATTTTTTTAATTGATTCAGGATAAAATCTATGCCGTTCGTGATCCTTATGGAAATAGACCTCTGTGTTTAGGATATTTATCTAGTCCCAATTATAAATCATCTAATTCATTAAAAGGCATGATTGTAGAGTCCTACCACAAATATGACGGATATGTAGTTTCATCTGAGTCATGTGTTTTCGGTTCAATAGGAGCAGAGTTATATAGAGAAGTTCTTCCGGGTAAGCTACACTTAAGATATATTTATAAGAATATATTTTATATAACTGTTATTTATTTCGGTAATCCTATATTTTATTGGCGCCAAAGTAAGTCAATAGCTTAATATTAAAAATACTATATATAAAGTATAGGATTACCAAAAGATGTTTAAATTAAGTTTCTTAAATTTAACTGACAGAAATTGAAATATAATTTAAGAGAGATTAGGATTTCTAATAGAAATAAATGGTAATACTATACTATCTTTAAATTTAAAGCATTTTCAGCTAAGCTTTAAATATAAATTATTTTTTACTGTTTAATTATGAAACTAGATCTATAATATTTTTGTGAAAAAATCATTTTGATCTATTATTCTAATAATTCAACATCTTGGTCTAATATAATAAGAAACAATTTTTCATTGGATTCAATTAAAAAAACCTCAGTTTTCAAATGTGTTCAATTTGAAGATAAAGTCTTCATCATATGTCTTGGTAAACAATAGTATTGGTTTCTGTTTGATGTCAGACATTTTTTGAAAATTCTAAATTTTGAATTTAGGCATGATTTATTTGACTTTTATTGATTTTTTCCGAAACGATCACAAACTTTTTTGCGCAGGAAACTTTTATTAATCATGGCTAAATTTCCCGATGGACAGGAAATCTCGAGATTTTGATTGAGCGTTTATTCTGGGTTTCGTTTAATCTTGATTAAATTTCTTGGCAAGACGATCGGGATTGATCTGAGTTTACTGTCTTCAATATATGATTTACTAATTGAACACGGTTAGACAGAAAACCTTCTGCAGACATTTTTTTTCAAAATTATAGAATCGAAATCAAATTTTACTACAAAAAATGAGACTTGGGGTGTAGAAAGAGTTTTTCTCACAAATATATATTAATATTATTTTTTAGCAGAGTTAATCTAACTATCAATAGTTAAAATAAACAAATAAGATTTTGTGTGATTGAAAAGTATGTTCTAAAAATCTTCGAAAATAATTATTCCGCTGAAATTACGAAGCAAAGTTCGCGTTGAAATGATACTTTATTAATAAATGTAACAATATTAGTGCAAAGAAATTGGATTCTATTGAGATACAAGTTTCCAAGTCAAATTTTCGATAGATCGTGTTGAATTTGTTATTTGAAATCTGAATTTTCAGTTTTTATTTATTATTCTTTAACAATTGTGTGGCTTTAAAGAATAATCTAATGAGTTTCTTAAGATTTTTTTTAATTATGTCACCTTAATATTGGCAGTAATGAAAGGTGAATTTATTTTGAGACTTCAATCTATGTATACCTATATCAATTTCAATTGAAAATATATCATGAAACGAAATAATTGTCGTTTTTCGATCTTTAATTTTTATGGAATATTTTAAATGGTTTATAGATGATCCATACATCATATATCTAATATTAATGATATTATTAAATATGGATATTATTTAAAAAAATTAATAATCAAAATTAAATTCTTAAATTCTTAAATTAATTATTTTAAATCTTTGATTAAAATTTTATAAAGTAATTTTCTAATTATTATTAAATGATGATGATTATTATTATCTTATTAGGAACATTGATATAATATTGAATATAATAACTTTAAAGACATTTAATTTACAAACAATTTAAGAACTTATTTATAACAAACAAATGTATAAATTCAAAATTTAAATTTCAGAAAATCAGTTTTTCAAACTTATTAATAATCAATAATTATCAAGAATTTTCTTTGAATTTTTAAATTCTAAAAATTATATAAACCTATATTTATTCGTGAAAATTATAATCAGTTTATTTTATGCACCTTGTTCTGATCATTTAATAGCTATAAATTTCAAATATATATGTATGTTTTTAAATTTTTATGTTGATCTCTTTAATAAATGTTGACTATCATCAGCTGATCGTATTATGGGATTCCTTTCGAAAGAAACGTTCAGAAAAATATTAGCTTTTGTTTCGTCATGGAAATATAAAACCTTTTAGTACTGAAAAAGGAATACCAAAACCATATTGCGTCTTTCTGTCACGCTCACCTAAATTTCGCTTTTTTCACAAGATTGCTATTTATTTTGTTTTCTGCAAAAATTTAGTGGAAAAAAATGTATCTGGAAATTAAATTGATTAATGACATTTTGTGGAAATTGCTAAAAAATAAAAATGTCAATGTTGTGAAATAAAAGCTTCTGCTAAGGTTAGAATTGATTTTAATTTCTTAGTAGAAAATCAAAAATTTTTAGAACAATCCTATAAAATGAGAACATTAAAAAAAATATTTTCCGGTGTTTATTGATTAGCTTATTTTTAAAAACTTAAAATTTAGTTTGGGTTTTTCATCAAAACTTATTATGAAAATTATAAATTTATAAAGATATTTAAATACAATCATCTATCTTTATAGTTTTTATGTTTGATCAATTTTCTTATGTATAATTAACTGCATTGCTTAAGAATAGATTGTTCATGAAATTTTCTTCTATTATTATTAAAATCTTTGTAAATTTATATAAAGGAGAAATAGTTGAAATCGATCGAAATGGCTTCAAATCGTGTGGTATAGTGCCAAGAAATTATGGATCTCCTGCTCTATGTATTTTTGAGTATATATACTTTTGTCGATCAGATACTATTTTGGAAGGACAGCAAGTCAATTTCGTTAGATTTCGATGTGGTGAACAGTTGGCAAGAGAAGGTCGCATTGATGCTGATATAGTGTCAGGAGTTCCTGAAAGTGCTACTGCGGCAGCCTTGGGATTTTCAAAGGTAAAAGATTTTTTTTAGATATTTTAATGTCGATGCGGATGTAAATCCTCTTAGTATTTTTCAATACAGAAATACAATTCACTAGTTTATAGTTCACCAGGTAAGAAGCTTTACGATGGTTTTAAAGTAAGATGTTTTTTACTCATGTTACGGTTGGTGCTTCTTTTCTATTTCATTATTCTATTTTAAAGCCGAAATGCTGAGCTTTTATAAAAGCAAAATATATATGGATTATTTTATATTTTTTGCTGATTTATTTATTTGGTTTTCTTTTTTCAAAGTTACATCTTCAAATATCAATTCAATTTTTAAGAAATTATTTTTATAAATTTAATCTTTTGATATAGAAATTTTAAATTTTTCTTTGAAAATCAATACTGTCATCATTTTAACTCTATCTAATTTTATGTCGATTTTCCTATAAGTATTTTCATCTGTAAAAAATTGTAAAAATAAATGAATCTATGAATTTGGAAACTGCTTTTATAAGTGAAAGTAGTTATTGAAACATTGTATAGTGTAACGAAACATACATGGTTGACAAGCAATATTTAGATTTTAATACTGTGTTATCACTATTATTTGACTTTATAAGTCAGAATTAAACGTAAAATATATTTCACAAAAGATTGTTGAAAAATTGGAAAAAAGTGCTGTACTATTATTTAATATTTAAGAAGATTAATTAAATTTATTTATTTTTATTTAATTACGATATTAATTTATTATTTATCTTAATTTAATTAATTTTAAATGTACACAATTATAATTAATAATAATACATTAATTATTTTAGTTTTAATAATATCCATACAAGTGCAGTGCAATCTTATGGGCAATAACTCACGCAAGCAATAAAATAATTTGTATTATTTTCAACAAAATAAAACTACACAATAAATGTCAATAATATTCTCAATTGATACACGATCAATCAAAAATTAGTTAATAATTTTTAAGTCATAATTCAATGTATCAGAAATATGTCACTAAGTTTCATTCCACCTTTGATCAATTGTTTACTAAAATGATAATTCACAATATAATCCTTGTTAAAATAATAATACTATTAAAAAAATTCCATATCTGGCCTTTTCTTGTTGGGAATCTGGGAACCCATTGAACTAAATAGGAGACATACGTATCTTCTTCAGAAAATTAGACTGTATAAGTACTAAACTATTTACAGCTGTTTAATTTATAAACTCTATTCACAACTGATACTCTTCAGGTCTTTTTTATTATATTAATATTTGTATATATATTAATGATATTTAATAATATTAGTTTTAATATTTGTATAGTATATTTTTGGCTATAATATAGCATCTCAATTTTTTGCCTGGACTATATGTGCTTCACAATGGACCAAAAAAAATTATTTTTAAAATTTTAGGCTGAAAAATGAATTATTGTTTTGAAATTAGGTACAATTATTTTCTGAAAGATAATAAGTGTATAGATAAATATTAAAATCTTTTTTTGATTAAAGTCTTATAAAATATATTAAGATATCTTTTTTTCCATTTTTCCGAGTAGTGTAAATAACTGATTTTATTATTTTTTAGCAATCTGGCATAGATTTCGTTGAAATTCTCACCAGAAATCGATATGTTGGCAGAACATTTATACAGCCCAAACATCTTCGACAAATTGGAGTTATAAAAAAGTTTGGATTTTTGCAGGAAAATTTTTTTGGAAAACGAGTTGTTTTAATTGATGACAGTATTGTTCGAGGAAACACGATCGCACCGTTGGTTAGTGAACTGAAGAGATTCGGAGCAAAAGAAGTAATTTTCAAGCTCTACTGGCCTTAAATTGTTGAGCTTATGATTTTAGGTCCATTTGCGAATTGCCTCTCCACCAATTAAACATCCCTGTTACATGGGGATCAATATACCCAATGAAGATGAATTAATATTTAACAGTGTGGGCAGTGCTGAGAAATTGGCAGTAGAACTTGGTGCTGATAGTCTTCAGTATCTGTCGGTGGAAGGATTGCATAAAGCTGTAAACGAGGGCATCAAAAACAAAATCCCAGAAGATATTGGTCATTGCAATGCATGTCTTACAGGAAAATATCCGATTTTACCAGAATTTTAAAGATTTAGAAATTGCTCAAATCTATCCTGACTTTTTTATGGAATTATTATTATTATTATTACCCTTAATTATTTGTAAACATTTTTAGTATTTCTATGATTTGTCGAATGTACCTTGATTTTTTATCATTTTTATGCAATAAAGATTTCAGTTTGAGTTTATTTCCATTACATTTCTATAATTGATATTTTTGTTTAAATGCTCACATAATTTAAATGCTCTCATTATTTGTCATTAATTTTTAAAATTAATTTGATTTTTAGATTAAGGGAAAATATTCTATTTTCACAAGTCTTGTCTATCGGTCTTTGACATCACCGATTGGAAAAAGCTCAACGATTTGCACTTGTGCAATGCAAGTGCTTTGTTACAAGGTAATTTTTATCTATCATTAAATCATTATTTTTATTTGATGTTATTTTAATAATACAATTAAGTTAGTACAATAATAATAAATATTCAGTGACACATTACAACCAAAAAAATCCAATGTCAACAGTGTTGTTATATGAGAAGAGAACTCTGAACCATTTTCTTAGTATTTTTCTTTTTTAAGCTATTAAGGATTTTTGGCAATTCTTACACAAGATTGATTTTTCATAATGTATTTCCCTCTGAAATAAGTCTGCGTTGTTTCTAATGAGATCAGATAAGTATTTTATAAATGATTTAATGTTTTTTGAATAGTTAATGGCGTAATCATTTCCCATTTTCTGAACTTAAGCAATGAAATAAAGATAAGAACAGTTCCAGGTTTTCCTCGAGGTCTATTGCTTTGAATAGTCTTTCTGTTGCCAGAATTTTGGAATTTGATATTGAATTACCAACTCCTTTTCGCTGTAACTGTTGTATTATAAATAATTATTGTAAACTCATTGAATTTTCAAAATTATTTTATTTTCTGATTTATAATTGAATTTTTTAATATTTATTGAATTTTGAAAAGTGAACACACGTGTTTGGATATATGTAATATAATAATTTTTTAATATAATAATAATATAAAATATCATAATTCAAAATTATAGTAATAATATTTTTAGTTATCACAACGAGTTGGTTCTTAATTTATTTTTATGGTTTTTTAAAAATATCTTTTATTTGTTTAAAATAAAATTTTAAAATGACCAAAAAACAGATTATATATAATCAATAAATTGATTATCCTGATTTCAGAAGTGTAATATAGTCGTAAAATTAGAAATAAAAAATAAAAAAATTTTAGTTTGTGAAAGTCAAAAGAAGAATAAGGATTTAAACATTCGTTTGTGATATAATTTTTTGTACTATAATTTTGTTATTTATTTGTTATCAAGGTATTGTTCAGGACTTCGGATAAGATTGGAAATCTATGTGAAACTCTATTGGTTCAGTAATGATCAACAAAATAGCATTTCATAGTAATAGTTAATCAATAAACTGTATTTTGAATTTTTGAAAAAATGTTTATTTCTAAAATATCTTAATAAAGATCGAAGAGAAAGAAATTTACCAGTAAGTTTCGATTTTTACAAAATTCACCCATAGTAGAATTTTAGATTTGATAAAATCTAACTGACATCAAATTCATTTCCAAATTAAAAATAGTAAAACATTCGAAAATCGATGAGTATTGATACTCCGTTAGAGAAAATTACATTAAGTAAATAAAATTTTTACACAATATAATTTTATTTATATAGGTAAATTGATACTAAATTTGGTTTACTATGAGGTCGTTCCATAAGTTTTTACAGTAAAAATACTTAGCATATAAATGTATTTTATAAACAAACAGGGATACTTTAATGTCCACAGTTATCAAATATGGTCTACCAGCGTTCAGGTAGTAGTTCGATTCGATGTTGGAAGAAGTTTTGGTGCGTTTTGGCAAAATATGCGAAGATAATATTTTTTTCTCATCTTAGGCACTGAAAACCTTTCTCTCCAAAAAGTGATGATAATTTGCACAGATGATAATTTTTCGGTATCATATCTGGACTGTATAGTGAATGAGGAAGGATTTTCCAGCAAAACTCTTTCAGCTTACTTCTGGTTGTTTTAGATGTTACGTTTTGCGTTATCATGTTGCAAAATAACGCTTTTTCGATTGAGGAGAGGATCTCCATCTTGTCAACCTATCAAGTAGTCGGTCTAATTGGTTACAATAGAATTCACTTTTACTAGTTTTACCCATATCCAGAAGCTCCAAATATATTATATACTATACAGAGAGAAAATATTTTTTCGGATAAAGATCCGATTTAGGTGTTGGAATCGATTGTTGACTTAACTTATGTTTTCATTTAAAAGTGAAAATTTTGAAATGAGTGTTGATGAAGTACGATTTTAAAGTGTTAAGATTTGTTGTAATGAAGGGAATAAATAGCGATCATATAATTGTAGAAATGCTTTTTTTTCCAAAAAGACTGCTAATCCCAACGAACAATATATCGTTAGTATGATGATTTTCTAAATAGTATGACATCGGTTTTTGATGAATAGGAAAGACGAACTCCTAAAATCAATGGTAAAATAATTGAAAGCTAATATAAATTGTGCAAACCGAGCTGAAAATGACCACTTATTGAGTTGATATCACGACCAAATGTGAGTAAAAGTACTTTTTATTCACTCCTTACATCTTGTGCTCGAAATGTTCTCGATTTGTATCGCGCTTTTTGAATGCTGAAATGCGGTTATATAATTTTGATATTTGTCATTTGAGAAAGTGTTCATGTTGGTTGTATGCTTATTTTCGAAATATAATAAGTTTTATATCTTTAAGTATATAAAGTATATGTATTTCTATACGAGTGACAACGCTTATTGGACGAACAATGTATATCATATTGACACAGTAAAAATCATGCATTTGTTTTTGAAATTGATTAAATCTCATTTGTGCTACATTTTCTCTTCAATTTATTCAGATTGTAGATTGTATTTTGTCAATTATGAAAAGTTCTTTAATATCATATTATGTTGACAGCTGCGAACAAATTTCAGAGCACCATCGAAAGATAAATATAAGAAAAAAGTTGTCATATGGAAAGGTATGAAAATCAGGGAATTGGCTCAATCATTGGAAATGAAACCTCAAGACGTGATGGAGGCGATTTGTAGAGTGCTCAAAGCTGAACAAAGACTGACATATTCGACAGGTTTTTAATTTGATCATTTTTCAATTTTCGTCTCGATTTTGGAAAAGATTTACTATTTATAAGTCGGCTTTCGTCTTTGTAGTAAAAGGTTGATATTGATTGGTGAATAATAAAAAATCTCATTTTTCTTTATCAATTTTAAAGGGTTTCTACTATGTAAGTTTTCTGAAACTTTCAATAAATCCATGATCTAACTGAATTTTAATGTTTTGACTTGGTTGCTAAGTGAACTTACTTTGATGGAAATCAACGATTGTTCCCAACTTCATCTCTGTTTTCCTAGTCTGAGATTGTGCATGTCAAAAGCCTATAAGTCGCTCAAATTAATGTTCTAAAGGAAATATATAAAATTTTACTTGGACTTTACTAAAACTATTCATAATCGGTCTTTATACTTAAACGGATTTCTTTGTCATCTGATGATTCATTTTCTCAATCTATACATTTCAACTTCCTTCATTATTTGGATCTCTTTATTCAGTTATACATTATATAAAAATAAAATTTTCAAAAATGTTGAGTTGTAAATTTTTTTTAATAAATTAATTCGATAATTAAGTGGTATTTATTACTTCAGCATTATGAAACTCATCTAAAATAATATGGGCTTAACAAGTCTTTTCTGATTTATCTCAATACGTAGTAGAAAGATTTGTTGATTTCATTTAAATAATTAAATTTTTAAAAAGTTAATTGATTTATGTTATATTATTATTATTATATTATTATCATTATGGTTGTTGTTGATGTTTACGTTATTTAGATTTAGTAATGTATATTATCAAGTAAAATTATATAAAAATTCAAAGAAAAAAACATTTTTGACAAAAGATTGATAATATTGTTTTCATAAAATGTAATTTATTATTGCAACGGCACTATGAAAATATCAGAGTCATGAGAAGTTTAATAGATAAACTTAAAAGAGTTATGGTACATCTTGACGGAATTTTATTTTTTTACACTGTATAAGAACAGCATGAAAAATTTAAGTCAGTGAAAAAGTTCTGTTTCTAATCGAAACACAGGGTAAACCATTTAAAGTTTTGAAAGTTCAAAGAATTGAGAAGTATATTGAAAAAAATGATGAGCGAATTAAAAATTTCTTGAAAGCGATTATATCACGAGTTATAGTCATAAATTATAAATTAAAAATTGTAGTTATTGATTTTATTCGATTTAATCAAAAAAATTGCATTTATTGACTTTATTGACTTTTTGGGGGCCCTAGTCATAATTAAAAATCATATAAATCTTCATAATATTAAAAATTTAATAATGTAAAGAATAAGATTATAAAGTTTTAATAAATTAACTGTAAAAAATTAAATCAATAAATTAGAATTAACATAATGAATTGAAAATTACATGATTTGATAAAAATAAAAAAAAATAATAATAAATATACAATATAAATCAATAAACTTAAAAATTAAATATTTAAATAAAATCAACAAATTTTTCTACTGCTACTACTACTACTAATAATAAAAACAATAATAAAATATGAAAATTATTATAATTAATTATTTATTGAATTATATTCGTATTATTTATTTTTATATTATATTTTTTTTCGCGAAAAAAAAGTAAAAAATTTTTCAATTAATGTTTGATTTTTCCAGAACTTAGTGATGTTTCTCTGTTAAGTGATGTGGTTAAAATGTGTGGTGGAGTAATAAAATTAATGGAGCCTAAATCGGAAGAGGTATTAATCGATAAAGATGTATATCGAAGGTTTTTTAATTATTTTCCTGGACTATTTATTGATAATGGTTGTTGGTGATTAGAAATATGTTGGATCATGTGGAAAGATTGAAAAGTCGACCTCCAGTAGTGACAATAATGGGTCATGTTGATCACGGTAAAACCACATTGCTCGACAGTTTGCGGTCAAGTCGCGTTGTTGATTCGGAATTTGGTGGAATAACACAACATATTGGTGCTTTTAAGGTGAGCTTGTCCAATATTTCCGGGCAGAAGAAGAGCGAAAAAGAAGGGGAGAAAAATCAGTTTGTCACTTTTCTCGATACTCCAGGTCATGCCGCATTTTCTTCCATGCGTTCTCGTGGTGTAAATTGTACTGATATTGTAGTGTTGGTCATTGCTGCCGAAGATGGAGTGATGGCTCAAACTGAAGAATCGATCAGTCTGGCAATTGAAGCCGAAGTTCCGATCATTGTAGCAGCGAATAAAGTCGACCGGATTTGGAAAACTATGGAAGAGTTGAATAAATCAAGTCACCAATCGCGTGTTTTTCAATCAATGAAAAGAAATCTCGCCAGTCACGGGGTAGACGTTGACGAATATCGAGGTGTAAGGAAATTCATTCCGATTTCGGCATTGAAGAAGTGGAACCTTGATGAGCTTCAAAAATCGATACTCAAGCTGGCCGATGTAATAGATATTAGAGCGGACTTTGAGGGAAATTGTGAAGCGGTGATAATTGAATCTAATATGGCTGACCATTTGGGTAAAGTGGCAACGGTTCTCGTTCAACAAGGTCAACTGAAAGTGGGATCGATCTTTGTCGCCGGTGACACTTACGTACGAGTGAGAACAATTCAATCCGACAAAGGAGACAGAATAAAATATGCACTACCTGGGGATCCCGTTCAAATAACCGGCTGGAAAAGTGCTCTGCCCAAGGCGGGCGACGTTATGATCGAAGTGAAAACCGAGTCGAAAGCTAACGAAGTTCTTGAATATCGAAAACGGAAAAAAGACAAAATAAAGTCGGACGAGGATTTCGAATGCTTTGAAAAGAGTGTTGCAGATTATCGGAAAAGTTATAAATCTTTTATTGAAACGGGACACAGACGGGGCATTCGCTTTGGGAAAGATAAACCGAAATTGGAAGACTTTCTAAACAGGGACAAAATGAAAAACGGAGTGGAAATTCCCCAAATCAATATAATCGTCAAGACGGATGTCTATGGAAGTCTGGACGCTTTTCAAGACGTTTTTGAAACTCTGTCCCAATCATGCAGTGATCAGTGCACAATAAAACTGGTTCATGGTGACGTGGGTCATATCACAGATAACGATATTGATTTGGCACAGACTTCGAAATCAATAATTTACACTTTCAACCTTCCCAATGGTCAGGTCCAGGGTCTATCAGAAGAAATTAGAAAAAAATTGGATATTCGTTACTTCAATCTTCTCCACGAACTATTGGATGATTTGAAAAAAACAGTCACGGAAAAATTACCAAAATTGACACACCGTGACGTTTTGGGTGAGGGGACCGTTCTCAAAATGTTCGACATCAAAGAAAAATCGAAAGTCATTCCCGTGTGCGGCACGAAATGCACTGATGGGCACTTGTACAGAAATCTTGAGGATTGTCGATATCAGATCTTGAGACCGGAAAAGGGCAGTGTCGAATCGTCTTCTTCCTCTTCTAGAGCGCCTACTGTTGTGATCAAATCTAATTTGGTGTGTAAAAATTTGCGGCATTTGAAAACCGATGTGGATAGCATTCGCAAGGGCACAGAGTGTGGAATCACTTTGGTTGATGAAAATAAAGCCCCTTTCTCGGCCGAGGTAGGCGACATTGTTCAGTGTTACAAACTCGTGACAAAATCCCAAGAGCTGATTTGGAATTTAGGATTTCAGTAGAGTTCATTTGAGAAAATAAACCGTTTGTGTATTGATTAAAGTGATATTTTGTAAAAATACAAAAGCAGCTTGTTTTCACTATTGGTTTTCAATCATTTTTTTAAAGTTGACATTGTGAAGATAAACGTTGCTAAATTAGTAAATTTGGTAAAAATGCATTTGAACTTGAGCAGAGATTGATCTTTGCAGGAAAAAGTTTTTTCAAAAGGTCAGTTGTTACACTTGTCATATATACTGATATATTTTGTAGTTTATTCAAAAGGTGTAAAGTTTAAAATTTTAACTACAGTGATCTTTGTAAATATACTCAAAGTCTACAACATTTATTAATGAAAATTTTGTAAACTGTCGTTTCACCAAGATCATTCAAATCATTTGAACTAAAATTATTTGCTTCTTCCAATTTATCATTTTTTTATCAACATTTGGCATCGGGAAAGCTGATCTTTCAGTCACCGCATTCAATTGTCTGACGTCCAAACAAAGTCGCACATTCTTTTTAATTTTCTTCCACAAGAATATCAGAGAAATACATTGAGTCCAGTGGTATCTCGGCTTACTAACTTAATCCTTTCAAGGATTGTGCTCGTAAACCGAAACGTTTATTAACCGAAATATCAATTATAGTAGTATGTAAGTAAGATTATTTCGTTCCTATATAAAAATTTTTTTTCGTAAACAGAATTTTTTTGACTTTAGTGTTTGTAAACCGAGATTTTACTATAAATTTAATTTTAATTTAAGGTTTAAAAAATATCCTAATGATTATATTTTTATAAAACACATTTTTTGAAAAGAAACGGTTCTATTTAGATCAATAATTCTTTGCTGAAAAGGATACTCTTCTTCAACATTAATTTAATCGGTGGTTTTTTCAATTGTCTCCTCAGATTTTCGTTAAAAATGTATCGATAGTCTGTATTTTTCTCTTTTTAGAGTCCTTAAAATTTTATATCGCATTGCTATTCATAATATTGATTGCACGTTTTACATCAAATTTGTTTGGATGGTAATTTTCAACAAATTTAAAGTACTTCGGTCCACTTATCGCATATGTCTTTGATGGTGACACTTGTGATATATTCTTCTTGTTTATCCTCAGAACACAGATCCTTTTCAAACACTCTGCTTCTCACACAAAAGCATTTGAAGGTCTTCTGTGATATACTTCTCGTCTGAGTCTAGTACTATCTCCACATCAGTATTGTTTACTTCTTTGATGTTCGCAAACCGAAGCATGTTTGTAAACCGACACAAAAAAAAATTCAGAAAATTTTTGTTCGTAAACCGAGGTACCACTGAAGTGTTATTATCGAACAAGTTTTTTATGGCCTTCCCAATCTCTTCCTCTAAATTTATTGATTGCCTAAACGGCTTGACATTGATTGGCCTTCCTCTGGTTTTGATTTGATGCTTTCCCCATTTCAGCCATGAAGACATCTCCGTATTTATAAATGATCAATCTGAGTTTCTTATCCCTCTTGTATCTTTTAAGATCAACGCTTTTCTGATTCTTTCGTCATTTTGTATTAATTTTCCAAAGTTTGGTTGAATTTAAAAAAATTTCCATTGAAGTCTTCGCCATTATCTTTCAGCATATTTTCCCCGATTCTGATTTCTTCCGTTGTATTTCTCTATTTTGACCTGTCTCCCTCACGACGAATTTTATATCCGAATAACCTTTGAAAATCGATTTCAGCAATCAATCCCGGTACTACGTTCTCCACGACAATAAATTCGACTTCTCAGTGTATTCCTTCGTGTATCTTTCCTAAGGTACAGTTTTTGTATCATTTGAACAGCGTAATTAATCACTACTTCCTTCTATACTTAACTTCCATAGTTTCTGAAAATATCTATTACTCATATCACTTACTCCTGCTCTTGTGCCTAACAGGGTAAGAACTCGACAAGCCATAACCGAAGGGGAAGCATAGGAACAGATGGCGCATGTACCGGCAGAGACAAATATCGAAAAGGTGAGAAAGTAGCCTGGGTGGTCACTTATTCGGACTATATGGTCCAGTTACGTGAGTTCGAGGGAGTATTCGATTCTATCACTGGAAAGATGCTTTCACATCCACTTTGTAATTTAAAGCATAAGACGTGCAATACCGGAGAATCGTTATTGGTGTATAGAGTGCCAATTACCGATTGCGATATGATCTTCTTAAAGAAGATAGTGTTCGTGCAGTTGGAGGGCGAAAAGGATAAAGAGAGCATGAGCAGATCAAGAAGAGTGGGGAAAACGTATCCTATAATAGAATTTGTGGAACGAACCACAAAGGCATATTCGTGAGCTATCACAGCATGGCGGCACCGAAAAAGTTGAGCAAAACGGTCGTGAAACTGGCGGATTACACGAATACGAAATTGGATTTTGTATACCATGTTCTACAGCATGCAATGAGAGAAATGTATCATGACGTAGTTGGTAATGACTGCAAGTTAAATCGGAAGTTGTTGAAGACGAGGTTTGCTATGATAATTAGCAACTCAGAGCTAGTAGCGTCTTTATTGTTATCAGACAAAGGTATTTTTGCACGAATGTTGGAAGTCAATTATAGTTATAAGTGATCAGTGGTAAACGTGCAGTTAAAGAGAACCGAAGAGTGTACAAACAAATTATTGGTTATTTGGAGAAAACGAAAGTTGGAAAGGGAAGCAGTTGGGAGAATGACAAATTTGATTATAGTCGCAGGAACCGATGGAGCAGTTTTAATGAAGGAAGAAGGAGCGTTAGGTCTCCATATGAGGAAGTGTTGGAGAAGAGAGCAAAGAACAGCTACAAGAAGAAAGCTGGAGAGGCTATCGAGCTTGGAGCTGATAACAGAAATACAACCGTTAGCAAATAACGGAGAGGGATTGGTTTTGGAATTGTATCCGAAGATAAAACTGGAATGAGCCAGGTTCTGGAACATCGAGGAAGAAGCCGGATTGATATGATAGGAAGTAATATAACAAACGTCGTGATTTTGTTACAAATTCGTTAATTGTTGAAGAATCGGAGGACCGAATCGTTGTAAATCGGGAGTATTGTTGGGTTTGAAGAATAATAATAATAATATTCGTTGAATAATAATTAATTTTAAATAATAATAATAAGAATAATGATAAGTTTTAAATAGTAATAATAATTTTTTATTAATAATAATAATAATTTTTTTATGTCATTTTTATAATGACAAAATCCCGCCGTGGGGATTATTTTTTTGATCAGGGTAATTGATTCCTGTCGGGAATCCATAGTCTCGACAGAAGAAGACTATCTCGGCGTGGAGATAGTGGGAAGCAATAGTCGTCTCCGAGTAGGGATTGGTGATCATAGACCAATCCCTACGCCTATAAAAGGAGATGGCTATTCTCGTTCAGTTGCCAAAAAATAAAAGCAAAGATTTTCAAACGGAGAAATCAGTCGAAAATCAAAAGTAACCATTGCTTAGGCAGCGGGATTTATTCAAAATTATGCAGTCGGATTTTTTTTTCAAGGGGACCCCGCGAGCTAGAGAACCCCTAGGCGACCTGAGAAGGGCCTAGAGCGTGACCCGAGGACCCCCCCCCCCTTTTGGACGGTTTCGGTGAGATCGTTTTTGGTTATTTTTATTTTCATTTTCTTTTGTTCTTCAATTTTATTATTATTACTATTATTATTATTATTAGATTTAAATTTAGAAAAGCGGGATTTCAGTTAACATTTCTTTTGTGATTGATTTAATATTTGTGATTGTTGATACAAATAAAGTTTTATTTCGAATTGATTATTGAGGGAACGGATATTGTATAGTGGAGGGTGTTTTATATTCAAAGAAAAAGAGAGGTATTTCGAACACGAGTTACACAAAGTGAGGAGTCACGTGCAGACGAGCACACGTTACTGCATTTTAGTATAATAGTAACAACAGGAACAATAGGAATATAAAATACTAATTTAAATCCTAAAGATGATACTCCTTTTAAAATTGCTTATCCAATCTCAACAATTTCAGTTATACAGTTACCTCCTAATTTTAAATGAGAATCTATTTTTTATCTTTAAATTTTATTATTTAATCATGGAATAATAAATTTTCTAAAACTATTTTTTCATTCATAAAATTTTAGATTTTAATTTTTCTACTTGATCAATTAAAGGATTAAAAAATAGTTCTTATTTTCATAAATAAATTTATTATATTATAAAGTAAAATAAATTGGAGCAATTTGTTTTGTTCATTATAGTATTCATATTTCCCCCCATTTTTTAGATATAAAGTTTGAATTTTTTAAAAAATTTTACATCATAGAGTATATTAAAATAAAACTTTTCATAAAAATTTCAATTTGTTTTATTTTTGCTTCATTTATAAATCTTTTAAAAAATAAAATTTTATAAATTTCTATTTTTTGTATATTAAATCCAAATTCAAATTTATGATTATTAATCAATAAATAAATTATATTACAAAATAAATTACTAGGTTGTCCAGTATGAAATTGCAGATTTCTTATATTAATTTTAAAATTAAAGTTAATCACAAACGTTAACAATACATTGTTTTTTTATATATACGAAATTAAAGAGTAACTTTCGAACTTTAATTTAAAGTAAAAGTTTTTTTTATCGTTCTTTACTAGGCATGATTGATCAACAAATTCGAGTATGCATATTATACGAGTTCAAACTTAACCACAATGCATCAGGAGCAACTCGAAACCTTAATGCTGCATGGGATGAGGGTAGTATAAGCGAAAGAACAACACAGATATGGTTCAAAAAATTCGAGACGGGGACCTAAGTCTCCAAAACCAAGACCGCGAAAGATCCAATTCCCTCTTAAATGAAGCCCAATTGAAGTCAGCTGTCGAAGAAAATACTCGAACAAATGTTAGAGAACTTGCTTAAGTTCTCAATGTGTCCAAATCAAAAATCTCCATCCATCTAAAAGAGATTGGTAAGGTTAAGAAGCTTGATTCATGTATTCTCCATGATTTAACAGAAAATCAACAAAAATATCGATTGCAAATCTGTTCGTCATTAATAAATCGGAACCAAATTGATCCCTTCTTGTCTCACATTATAACATTCGATGAAAATTTGATTGTGTACAACAATCGTAGACGATCAGCGCAATGGTTAAATGCTGATGAGAAGCCGAAAACCATGTCTAAACCAAGCCTTCACCACAAGAAGGTTATGATAACTGTGTGGTAGTCTGAGGATAGCTTCATACGTTACAATTTCTTGAAATCAGGTGAAACGATTACCGCACAGTCATACTATCAAGAAATTGAGGCTATGCACACAAAGCTGATTCAAAAACAACCAGGTCTTGTAAACCGAAAGGGGCCAATCTTGCTTCAGGATAATGCAAGACCATGTGTTTCTAAAGTGACCTTACAAAAATTACATGACTTACAGTACGAAGTTTTGCCTCACCTACAGATTACCACCTGTTCAAACAAATGGATGCATTTCTGACTAATAAAATTTTCCAGGACCAAGGTTCCATCGAAAAGGACATCGCTCAATTTTTCGATTCAAGAAATTCGGAGTTTTATCAAAAAGGAATTAAGCAGTTATTATTCTGATGGCAACAGTGTGTCAAAAGCGATGAGAAATATTTTAATTAATAAAATTTATTTACAAGCTGTTTTTGAATTTTTTAAAATAATATTGAAAATCCGCAATTTCATACTGTACAACCTAATATTTCTTTTCTGAATTATAATAAAAAATTATAATAACGTAAAAATAATAAATTAGTTCCATTGTAATTTTTTTAATTTATCTCAAGCTAATTTTTTTCCATTCAACCTGAAATACATTTCTATATCTATTAAACTATCAAAAAGTATGATAATGTTTTTTTGTACGAAAAAGTATAATTCTATCATCTTCATATGTAAGTGTGTCTGCAAACATTATGATTAAAAATTGATTTTCAAGTGAAAAAATCTTTCTTGAGCATGTCAAATGCCCATCGATATCAACTTTAATAAATAAATTTTCAAGTCTTATATGTTCATAACTTCTTGATTTCCAAGCTGATTGCCATTTGAATTGTTTAAATAGTTCATACATTTTTTTATATTCATCTAGGCAAAAGAATATTTTAATTTTTATCCTAGTATTATTTATGAAATTTTCTACTTCTTGTTATTTTTATAATAGCATGATTTTCTGTGCAAACATTTTTAAATTTCTTTGAATTCAGCTTGTCATTTTTTGAGAGATTCAAATAATTATTATTGATTATTAATTGTAGAATATTTTAGTTCTGGGTCGTTTTCAATTTCTTTAAAATTTTTTTCAACCGCTTTTAGGTTTTTTAGGAAAATTTAATTTTAAATTTTTTCTATTATAGTTAATATTGTATTTTTTCTTTAAATATTTTTAGTTGTTTTTGAATGTTAAATAAAAGAGAATTATTTTTTCTGCTCATCATTCTAAATATACTATATTCATTTAATAAATCGTTTTAACTTATTTTAAACATTACCTCATTTACAATTGTCAAATTTACAACATCATTATAAACTTTCTTCACACACTATAATGAAAATATTTAAAATTGGTAAAACATACTCCATATTCCAATACTTTCTTTGATCTTCACCATAATTATAAAAAAAATAAAATCTTTTGAGTGCGAAACAACTTATAAATCGATAAAATCTGAACTTATTAGTTTAAGTTCATATTCATTTATCGCTTTAAGTTCGTATCCAATTTCTTCTCGTATACATGCTTAAGTCTTTAATTAAAATATAATTATTTTCATAAAATAATAAAAATATTATTCCATTCTGATTGTTGTTATCTGAATATTAAATAATTGAATGAGATTAAAAGGGTAAAACAACAAATGATCTTCCTCTTAACACTTTTATTTCATTAATTGAAAATATTTAAGTATGAAAAACTATCAATTATTCAACGAGATATTCTTTAATCCCTGTCAAGTATTTTCCATTTATTCCAATATAGATTTCATAACATTTTCTGTTTCTGATTTAATATTATTTTTCCTGGAGCACATGAACGTTTTAAGCTAAAAAATTCGAAATCACTTGGTTGAAAAAATTTTATATTTGAATTTATAGAGAATTTAAGTGGTTTAAAAAATCTTGAATATGATGAAATATAAATTCTTTAGGCTTAGGAATAAAAAGATAGATAATTTTTATATCATTTCCTTTATACACATATTTCGAAATTAAATAACTTTTTGATGAATTATGAAATCTACTTTGTAAAGCTATATCCTTTTTATCATTAAAATTTGCTAAATTTTAATGATCAATTTGGTGATTCATATTTTTTTGAATATTGGAGTTTTTTGGATTATTATAACAATATGTGTAATTCTTGTAGTAATTTTCTGTAAAAATCTCCACAAATATCATTGTCTATTTGGTGGTTGAAAATTATTTATGGTAAAGGAGTGTCGTACTAATTTATCTTATCATCCTACATATTTTAAAAAATGTAAAACACAAAAAAGATTAAAAAATAGTTTTCATATAATAGGGAAAACCTGCCTTTCAAGAAAGGAAACCCTTTTATAATTATTTATTTCGAGCTTGTACTTTTTCTTATTTTTTACTTTAAGTGAGCGGAAGCGAATTATTCGAATATTTCGGTTTACTAATTCCTTACATTATTTTATCCATTTGAATTTCATTTTTAATTTTATAAGTATAACAACTTAAACCATTAATACTAACTTTATTTCATTCACTTAAAACATTTCTGGTTTATGAATTCTCGACAAAAATTGTCTATTTTCTAAGGAAAAAAAATATTATACATCTCAAAAGTTATATTGTCAAAAAGGCAAATTTTTATTTCAGCAAAAAGCAATAGATAAAAATTTAGTTAACTGAATAAATCCATTACAAAGTAGATTTAGCACCATTTTGATTATTGGTATTTAATTTATCTGGTGGGGGAACATGGTTTTGATTGGCTGCTTTATCCTCAGATTTTGCTGCTTCATGAAGATTCATATTTTTTGGTATATATCTCAGACTTTCATCTTGGTCCGACTGAAATTCACATTGCGATAAGAAAATAATTCATAACAATTTCATTTTATAATAATAATAATATCATAAAAACCGATTGTTGTTTATCAGTCATAATTTAAAGTTTTAAGTCATATTTCTTATTTTTAAACCATTTTGTTAAAATAAACATATAAGCGGATTTTCAAGTAAATTTTTAATCCGATGAAATTCAAATTTTAAATGTGGTAATGCCAAAAACGAAAATTAAACCCTGTAAGCCATTTAAGAAAAATGGTTATTGAATTCGGAAGACATCTTTCCCAGTTATGAACTTATTTTATTTTATAAAATATGCAATACAAAGGTGCCTGCAGACAGACGATTTAATATGGAGCAACACATTTCTAGCAATAAAAACACGGACGTGGAATCGAAAATAAAGTGAGAATTGAAATGTTGTATTTGAACCTACTATGTCAACATTTTCAATTGATTTATGTGACGCATTTAATTCCGACAATATTCCACTTGGAAAGTTAGAAAATGCAAATCTGAATTTTTTTGTTAAAATATGCAGGTAATGAAATTCAACATGAATCCACACTCGGAAAAAATATATGTGCGCTGTGACCAAAGTAAAGATAAGTGGAAAAATATTGGTTTCTATTGATGAAACCACTGAAGTTTCGGACGCATTATTGCAAATGTTATTGTAAGTACATTATCGGAATCAAACTTTACACCAAGCGAGGTTCTTGAAAACACGAATAATTTTTCGATTTCCAAGTTCGATGTGTCTGTGCTTATGTTATGACCAGATGAAATCGAATGTGAGAATTTTTTATTATTTGTAACTGATGCATTACCATATATGTAAAAGCGTGGAAATCTGGACGGTCTCTTTACATAAACATGGTTCATGTGACATGTGTCTTGCATTTTTGCATAAAATATGCGAAGAGATTAGAAAATTATTTCATACATTAGGTTGTAAAGTTCAAAATCCGACTTATAAACTAATTTTTGAGACCATATTTCTCAACAATAAATAAAAAAAATTACTATTACTAAATAATTAGTAATTACTAAATAATTAGTAATTACTAAATAATTAGTAATTACTAAATAATTACTATTTATTTAATGTTAGTAACACGTTGTTTTACTGATTAGTTTGATTTAATAATTTTGCAACATTTTAAATAATTAGATAAAATTAATTTTAGATGAATACTGAAGAAATTGTTTGATATATGAATTTAGAAAGGGATCAACCAGCTTAAATGCATTTAAAAACATATCAACAACCTATCCTGAATGTAATCTGTGACTAGATACAGTGTCAAAGATGGTTTAGAAGATTTAAAAGCGGAAATTTTGATATTTCTGAAAGAAGAGAAGTTCATCAAATTTGGATAACAATGTTCTTCTATCTCTTATCGAGGGAGATCCTATGTGTACAACGCGTCATTTTGAAGATTACCTTCAGGTCTCCCACACTACCATTCCTCATTGCTTGAGTGAAAACAACAAAAAGCGCAGATTGTTGACTTGTTCTTCTCTTCTCCAAAGATTCAAAAACGATAATTTTTTAAAACGAATTGTAACAGGAGATAAAAAGTTGGTGTGCTACGTCAAAATGAAAAGAAAAAAGCAATGGCTTACGCCTAACTAGAACCCGATACCCACTGCCAAACCAGACCTTCATCCTCGCCGAATTATGATGTCTGTTTGGTGGGATTATCGTGGAATAATATATTACGATCTTTTACCACGTAACATAACTATCACAGGACAGGTTTATTGTGACCAATTAGGAAGGCTTGAGGTGAAATTAAAAAAATCCAGACCAGGATTGATAAACAGAAAGAACATGACAATGCCAGATCCCATATTTATAAAATCGTACAGTTCTTCCTCATCCGGCGTACTCACCTTATATCACGCCTTCGTATTATCATCTGTTCAGATCTCTTCAAAATTATCTGAATGGAAAAGAATTTTCTAAAGAGGTCGATATCAAAAACGTCTTGGACAATTTCTTTATGTCTAAGTCCACCAGTTTTTATGAGGAAGGAATCATGAATTTACCTATAAGGTGGCAAAAGATCATAGATAACAATGGAAATTACTTTTGTTAAGTTTCTTATTTTATCTATGTAAAAATTCATTTTTAAAAATAAATTGTATTAGTTGGATTTTGAACTTTACAACCCAATAGTTGATCATTTTGGGTCGATATATTCCGTAAACTTGCTCCTAATTTACTCTACCTCCACAACCAATACTAACTCGATGGGGAACATAGTTAAATGATAACATTTACTTCTGAGAATTTAGCGTCTCAAGAGATATAAAATCGCAGTATGATGGTAAAGATTCAATTGCAATTAAGTAAGCACAAAGTACTTTTGATTTTAGTGACATCCAAAATGAGTTGGTTTACATAAGAGCTAATTTTGCGTTTCTATTCGATATAATTAAGAAAATTTTAAGAGAGCTTTTATTAGTTGATACCCTTAATATTTTCGATTCTGTGGAGAAATCATAACATAAAGTAAGAGGTGACAAAGGGCAAGCAATTCTCAGAAATTTTACGGTCAAAATTGATAAAAATGTATGTTGTAAATTAATGAAAAAATATTAATGTAATATTATCGGGGAACAACATTGACAACATGAGGTCTCCAAATAAAATATCTAAGGACTATGTCCTATTTATGAAATATACTCAGATTACATATATTAATGTGGAACGCTCATTTATCATATATTAAAATATTCTTGCAGATAACTGGAGATCTTTTTCACTTGAAAACTTAAGCAAATATAAGTTGTGTATTGTAATAAAAAAAAGTACATAAAGACTCATTTTTATTATATTTTTTCTAAACTTTCCAAATGTTAATTAATATGTTTAGTGTCATATTTTTACATGTATTTGTCATTTTTCTATTTTATAAAGTCATAAAAATTCGACCCCTAATAATAACTAAATTATAATACAATACAATTTTGTATTATAAGCGTTACTGATTTACAACCATACTTATTGATAATTTTCAACTGAGCACTTTCTTGATTGATTAAAAAAAATCACTATCTCAGGATATTTTTGTAATGTGAAAACGGAAATGTCAAAATATTTACAACAGAGACATGTCAATATTAAATAAAAAGAGAAGCAATTCGGAGAAAAGATAAAACAATCTTCAAAATCAAATTTATTGATTTCTTAAATTAATTAATTTTTTTCAATAAAATTAAAAGAAAATCAATAATTAATTTTTTCAAGAACTGATATTTTGCTGATTAAAATTTAAATAACGGAAAATGATTTTAAAAAGACTAAACACTAACAAATTCGTCTTCCTCCTCATCTTCATTCTGATTATACTCGTCCTCATAATCTTTGAATTCCTTGTCTGAGTACGGTCTTTTATCTTCCTCTTCTTGAGTCTAAAACGAAACAAAATAATGCGGGAAAAAGAACGATAAATTTAAATCGATAAGTGATCAATAACCATTTAAAAATTGTTAGTGACAAAAAAACAAAAAAGAAACATTCTTCATACCTTCCACTCAGAATCGTCTCGAAACTCATTAGTTTTAGTGTAACTGAGAAACTCATCCTTCGAGATCATGTTGTCATTGTTCCTGTCCATCGACGACATCATCTCTTGACGCATGCGCATCATTTCGTGGTACTTTTCTTGCATATCATCGTCGGTATTGTTGGCCTCGTATACTTTGGCCAGCTGTGAGAAAAATGGTTTCATATTCATCATCAATCAACTAGTCAAAACTGTTCATAGAACAATAAAATGAAAAATGAGAATACAATGATATACATCGTTATCAACAATTGATATTTTAAGTTTCTGATACTGAACGTCTATATTGATTGTCTGCAAGAGACATTAATTATTTTTTCAAAAGTAAATTTTAACAATAAATTCCCATATTTTGAATTTTACTTAATCGTTGAACGATGAAAAATGAAAACAAAAGTTAAAGTCTCGAAAAAATGGTCATTACAGAATATCAATAATTTATATCAATATCAATAAATCGACAATTTATTTATCTTGAACAGAACGAGGTTTGACTAATTTTACAAATATGTAAGAGAATCGATATTTATATTTGTAAAACAAATTTTTCAACGAGTTACCTGTCTTTCATATGTTTACCAAATATAATGTACCTTGATTGGCTGATGAATTAAATTTAGAAAATATAGTAAAAAGTGAAAAATAAATTATCAATATATTATTTTATTGATTTTAAGGAATAGTTTTCAACATAAAACAACAAATTCACCTGACTGTCTCTTCAAAGGTTTTGATTATATTTATTAATAGAACAGAAAAGGCTGATTTCAAAAATTAGTAATCAATAAAAAAAAATCTTAAAAAACAATTAAAAATTAAATCTGCCAATTCCAGTAAAAATAAAATATTGATAATTTATCGATATACTAATAGTGATATTTTACATTTTGTTTGTGATTATTTGATAAAATATGAGGTTAATTTCTAAAATGATATTGATTGAATATATTGAAAAAAAATAAAATCAATATTTTAAATATTTTATAATTGATAAAAATTAATCACTGATATAGGTTTTAAAGTTTAATTTCGTATTTTTTAAGTTTAATTTCGTAATTTTTAAGTTTAATTTCGTATTTTTTAAGTTTAA
>JBBMKC010152565.1:0-15679 GCA_037834085.1 Bipalium vagum
TTTGAGATCAATCAGTTACCATCTCACTAAAACATTGATCTAAAAGTTTTGGAGCTCTAGAAGCAGTTAGATCCAAAATAAAATGATTAAAAGGTGTTAAAGAAAATTGGGAATATCATCAATACACTGTTAGATGTTAAATGATCGGTTAATGTCCTGTAAGAGGAAAAGATCAGGATGTAATTTTTCGTTTTTTTTTGAAGAATTACAATTTTATTTTTGTCAAAATTCAATCAAAAGGATATTTGATCACGGTTTTTACAACTGCATGTACAATTGGAATTCCAAAATGTTACAAGATCATTCCATATTTTTACAGTTACACATATCTTAGTCTCAAACTTATGTGCATTATCTTTTGAATTTTCCGATGATGATTCTTTGAGGGTTGCGATATATATAAATTTAATGAAGATCTATATTTTCAACATGGTTGCAATTGCTGAACAAGATACTAACCTATTTCTTTTCTTTGGTATTTCTATTATTACTACTTAGAAATTTCTGGATTTTGGGTGTTTTTGGACTATGTATTTAGTTTATTTTTGTTACTATTATAACTCAACAAGTAAACTTCGCTCGTCTATCGACAACTCACTTCAATGTGTTGTGTTCGTTTTTTCGAATTTTTAACCAAAATGAATCAAAACACGCATGATAAAACCTTATCTACTTTCTCACTGATTCAAAACACTCACTTTAATGCTTTATTTGCACCCTAAAAGCTGAATCAAAACATTCACAATAAATCTTTATTCGCTCTATGACAACAATTAAAAATCAAAACTGTAAATCTATCAACGTCTAAAATTAAATAAAATCAAGTCTAATGGCATTGTTAATAATAAAGAAAAATAAAATCAATAATCAATAATAATAATTGAGTAACGAAAACGGGAACAAAATAACGTAAATGGATCGGTCTCACCCGAACCGACAACAGATCCCCTGATTGTTCACTAGGGCCTTTTCATGTCGCCTAGGGAGTCCCGAACTAAACGGGACCCGCTGTAAAATCCTTTTGAGTATCTGTCATTATTTTCAGGGTTTAAAATCCTTTTGAATACCTCTGTCGAATAATCTTCGCGAATGTCTCAGAATAATCCTTTTAAATCCTTCTGACGAATAATCTCCTGTGTCGTTTTTTTTTAATTTATTTTTAACTTTTTGGGGGCATTTGTGAGATTAGTCGTCCCCTTTTATAGTCGTAGAGATTGGTCTACGATCACCAATCCCTACGCTTAGAGGTGGCTATTTTCCCTAATAGCCATCAACTCTATCTCCACGCCGAGATAGTCAGATCAATGCTAATGGAAACCTGCAGTTCACTCCAGAACGACTGTCAGAGAATCCATTATCCTAATATGTCAAAATTCACACGACTAGATTTTGACAAGACTTTTTAAAGAAAAAAATTTCTTTTTTAAAAAAAATTTTATTATTATTATTATTAATTATTATAATAATTATTATTAATTCTAAAACTCAACATTTTTAATAATATTAATTAATCATAATAGTAGAGAAAAGAATGAATTTTGAAAAAAAAATAAAATAAAAAAAAGAATGAGCTGGAAATATATATTTTTTAAAATTCTAAAAAGGTGAAAAATGTTTATTTTAATCTAAAAATTCACATATTTTTAGAAAATTTAGGTACAATGCAAAAACTAGACTGGTCCAACACAAATCTCAAAGAAAAAGACTACAGAAACTGCTGATGATATCAGGGAACCTCAGGAGCCGATGAAGAGTGATGAAAGCTCTCCGAAATTAATTATAGACATGGGAAAATTTTTGAATTGATATTTGATTTTAATGCGTATGATGACGAAATACCAAGACCAAGGATACTTTTCAACAGACGTCGAATATTAGGCTGTATTGCATTTTCCCCTTGTGTCATTTCATTAAAAGTGATGAAATTGTTCCGAAAAACAAAGATCATTTTAGAGTGAATAAAGACATGATAAGCATTCAATTTCTGCCAAAGGTAGAGAATCCTATCAGCGATTGTTATCAGCTCATGTATGATTTTTGCAAACAAAGATCTCGGTGGAGAATGGAGATTTTCACAGAAATCAACACCCAAGTAGCGATAAGTTTCATCAACCATCATAGTAGCAATAGGAGATTCACCAATTCTCAAAAGAAGTGTATTTTGAACTTGAGGGACACGAACAAAAGCACACTTTGAGGGCCGGAATTTCAATTGGAGCCATGATGATACCTGAACTGCGCGATCCAGGAGGTCGTGCATATGTGGACGACTAGTAGCTAAAAGTACGACATCATCTGCATATGCAAGCGCACTCAACCGATATTCACGAATCAGTACACCTCCGCTCAACACCTGATCAAGACTATTTAAAATTGGATTCATTCAAATATTAAATAACAACATCGATAAAGAACAACCTTGTCGAACACCAACGTTAACATGATCGAGAGCAAACACCCATTTGCCGAAGACAACCAGTAATGAAGAAAATATCAATACTGCCGAAAGTATTAGCTACATCGAGAAAAGCAATATTCAGAGGCATATTCAGTTCTCTCTGATGTCGATCAATTAAGTCTCGAAGAAGAAAATTGTGTTCAGAACACCCATTGAATGGATCAAGGCTCTTTTGCAACGGATGTAAAAGATTATTGGCATTCAACCAACCAGAAAGTTGTGAAGATAAAGCGGAAGCGAATATCTTGTATAAACATTCAAGTGAAGCAACTGGTCGCCATGAATTGATATCATGGTACTCTTCTATTTTCATGGGTTTCGGAATAAGCAAATTAGAGAAAGACTTCCAGCGAGAAGGAGGAGATAAATCGTCAATTATTCTGTTGAACAAAGGGCAATCAATTTTTAGCAACGGATCACAGTTTTTGATGTCAACATACGTGATGTTGCTAATGCCTGGAGCAATTACAAAACTTTTTCTTAATTCTATTAATTGTATTGAATAAAATAAATATTAATTTATTATTTTATTTATCTTATAATTTCTTCTAATAGTATTTACCAATTTACATTGGTCTAAGCATACTCTTCAAATTTCAATATCACATATTCACATTAAATTGAAAATAAATTAGAAATAAATTACTCATTGTCATTTAAGGAATATCAATCATCTACTTTGATTAAATTTTTCGTCCTAAAAAATTATTGCTCAATCAACAAACGAACTTGAACACTGTTGGGCATATGAGTTTAATTTTACAAAATATCTCAAATAAATAAACAGAATAGAAAATTTTTTGTTAGTAGTTGTAGGGGAAAGTAAGTCATTATGCAAAAACTATGAAGAACCGAGAAAGAACATAAGCAACCCTTCTTTCAGTGAGTTTGAGGACTAAAGGAAACTTGATATAAAAAGAGAAATATCAAATCACACAAATCTCACTTATGACTTCGGTTATTAACTTTTTAAAAATCTCACGGCATTACCAAGAATTTATTATTGTAATTATTATTAATTAAAATTATTATTAATTAAAATTATTATTAATTAAAATTATTATTAATTAAAATTATTATTAATTATAAATTATTAATTAAGAATTTTTAAGAAAATCAGTGGAGAGATATTCCCTAATTGGTACAAAAACAGCACTGAGTAACTTAAATCAACGGGAAAATCATTTATCAACTATTTTTAATAAGATAAATTCAGTCATGACATTACAATTAGTCTTTATTCGGATATCAAATGATTGGATTGAAATGAAAACGTTATTGTAGCAAATGAAGAGGTGGGATCACGTTAGAAAAATAAAAAATAAAAGCTAATAAATATATTTATTTTTATTTAAATTCACATTATTAGACAGATTTAAGAAAGTTTTTATATGAAATTTATATTGCTTTATGTCAATAAAAGGACAAAACATCAAAATAAAAATTGATGAAATCTGTAATCCACGTATCATGGTTTCATAAATTATTTTCAAATAAGAAAACTTTCATCACGAAATTCACGAATTTCTTTAGAAAAATAAGCCGCCTAAATATAAAGAACATTGAGACTTATTTTTACAATCATTATTTTTAATCATTATATGTACAATTTTGTTATTATTATAACTATTTTATCTGAAATATTGAGTTGGTGTTTTGTACGTGCCGGAACAGTTTGTAGAATCGAATGCTTGTAATGATATCCTCGTCTTATAACTGATATAATCATAAAGATCCACCTTGAATTACTTAAAATCATTTGATTACATCTAAATTGATGAATTTGTTTTAAATCAAATCGATAAATACTCTTCGTCATGACAACTCTAGTTCTCATAAGTTGTGTCAAGAAAATGATTTCGCGAACACTAGGAATCTAGAATTAATGACATATAGACTACTCATCTGATTTGTTCTCTTGTGATTTCTTTTAGTTTTCAACAATTAAAAAGAAATTATGTGGTGCTTTTTTTAGCCTGGAGTATCAATTGCAAAATTCGAAGTTTTTTATCTGAAGTTCCAACTTTACAATGAAAAAGTGCTTTGAAAATTGAATCGATCGCACTCAAAAAAGACTCATTTTAAAACATCAATGTATTTTAGGTTTGGGTTTTTTACTAATACTAAATTTCACAAACTTTCCCAACAGCCTATATATTTTGCCGATTTTCAAAAAATACAATTGTATTTAATATATTAAAATATATACTGTATATATACAGTGAAACCTGTTAATGTTGAGCACCACTGGGACCGAACATTTTTCTCAAAATATAGATGGTTCATGAAACCAAAAGTCAATACTTAATTTTTAGTAATAAAATTTTATTAACAAAATCGACAAAGGCGATTGCTTTAGCGAAGAATTTCTTTCGAGCTGTTTTATTTGAATGGATAATTTATCAAGAGACATATTTTTGAAGCATCTTACTTCTTTGATATTCCAATTATGAGTGTTTTCAATGTTTCACCTTCAGAACTTGTGGCCAAAAGAGGTTCCCAAATTAACAGGTTTCACTGCATATATAATATATTTAATATTTAATCAAACATTAAACAGTTAAGTATTGTTTTCAATAATTGTGTTCCATCTTTGAGATGGCTTCATAATTCCATTCTTGAGAAAATTTTAATAAAAAAATGCTGGTTTACAACTTTAAAAAGACCTAAACACTTCATTAAAATAACTCTGTATCTATCAAAACAAATATATCTGGAGAACATGGTAATGGTAGAAGAGCATCTCTTCCAAATTTATTCATTTTTGCAGACTTGCATTAAAAAAAAAATTTATCAAACTTTTTCAATTGCTGCTTTCAGACTTTCCAATTGATCACAATATAATTCATTGTCTGGTTGCTTGCTAAAAGTTCATGATACATTATTTCCAATCAATCCAACCGAATGCATTACATTATTTTCTTTTTTTCTAATTATGCTATTCAGCTGTTACAGGCTTTCACGTTTCACTTTTCAATGCTGCTTTTGTTTAACATGTTTGTTCAGAATCAACTTTCATCTCTCGTAACAAATCGTTTTAAGATTGACCCACTTTTATTTCTATGTAGCAAAGAAATACTATCAGAAAATCTGTCAAATATGTCTTCTGATAATAGCCTTAAAACCCAAATATCGTACCTATTTTCCAATCCAAGAAATTTTAAATGCCTTCCAATTGTGGTACGGTCTAATTCCTTTACTAAAATTACTTTAATTTACTTAAAATATTAAAAATTTTATATATTTATAAACCTTTTATATTATAATTTAGATTATTTAAATTATGATTTTAAAAAAATTTCTTATGGTCTGTTTAAACATTTTTTACCAATGTTCTCAACACTAAAATTCCTTTCCATGAATATTTTCGGTCATACACTTTCTACAAGAGTATCTATCTCAACCTTCGACTTTTACTGGATTTTTTTTAATGTGAAAGTATTCATTATCTTATTTCGTCATTCTCTTTTTATGAAATTCTGTTCCTGAAAGAGTAAAATCTTTTAGTTAAATATCATTTCTGTGGGATTTATTACAATTCTCTTTTAGACCATAGAATTAAAAGTAATTTTTTTACTGAGGAATTTTATTAACCACTGTACTATTTTGTACTTAGTGAATATCTAACGTTATCAAATCGCGTTTGATTCTGAATTTTCTTTTTATTTAGTTATTAATATTCTAACGACAATTGGTCTTAATTCAACTTCTTTGTAAAATCTTTTTTCTTGAATCAAATACATTTTTACAGTCTACGTTGTTCTAATGTTTAAAAATTAGTTATAATATTAATATTAATAATTATAATATAATAATATTTGTACTATGCTGTCCGAAAAGTTCCTAGCCTAGTCAAGAAAGAACAATGAAATCAAACAAAAACATTTATTTAAATCAATATAAAACCCTTGTAGATCAATACAACGATACCAGTGATTTTCAATATTTTTCTATGCCTTCTAAAAAATACATTGACCGAAATCCTCTACAATAATGCTCTGTTTCCTATTCTACTTCCTCATTTGAATTGAATTTCTTGCCGGAAAAAAATCTTTGAAATTTGGAAATAAAAAGAAGTCACTGGGTACCAAGTCCGAATAATTTCGAGATTGAGATATCAATCCAAAGCCTAATTCTTCTAATTTTGCTAGAGCAACAAGTGATGTGTGAGAGGGCACATTGTTATGATGAAACAACAATTTTTCTTCGTCAAATGTGGTCGAATTCTCTTGAGTTCATCCTTCAAAAGATCAAGCAACGCTGCATAATAAGATCTCTGAAAGTTTCCCCTTTCTCAAGATAGTCTATGAGTAAAATACCTTTGGCATCCCATAAAATTGTACCAATAATCTTATCAGCCTTCTTTTAGATTTTCAGTATCTTCTGCGCACTTTCCACTTCTTCAAGTGTTGAGTAGACTCTGGAGTGTAATAATGAATCCACGTTTCATCGCAGGTGACGTATCGACACAAAAGTTGTATGGGTTTTTTTAAAGTTTCGAATCATTTCTCTCCGAATCATTAACACGTGCTTCTTTTGATCAATAGTTAATGAATACCGCACCTATTTTGCAATCATCTTTTTCATATTTTACGACATATGTCTTTTAAAATACTCATAACCTCAGCAATTCGACTAATTTTCACTTTTCGGTCTACCATTACCATTTTGTGTATTAGACTAGTATTTTGGTCAGTTGTTCTATCAATTGGACGACCACTACGACATTCATCTTTAGTGCATTTGTGATCTCGTTTGAAATCTGAATATCAATTTTTAATAGTGGAATGCGATGATACTGATTTCCCATAATGCTTATCCAAACTTGCTTTGGTTTCCCGAAGTTTTTCCATTTCATAAAATAATTTCATTAATATCATAAATTTATATTGGTTCATTTTCAAAAACGCAGCTATTAAAAATGTTAGTTGAAAATTAATCTGAGATATCTGGATTTGAACGTACAAAATTTTATTTAAAAAACAAGTTTTTTCTTTCACAAACTTAATCGTTTTCACATAAATGTGCGCCTATTTTGGCTTTGCTTCATCTTCATTTTGGAGCATGTCATCATCGTAGTCGTCGAAATTTTCAGCAGCATCATCAGACAAGCACCACAGGCACATGGACTGCTCTGACCGCTGAGCTACATCCCCAGACTAATTTTCAATTTATCTCACAAAAAATATTTAAATTGATTGCATAAAAAAATATTTTTTCAAAATCACAAAGATTTTATATTCAATTATTTAAAAGATTGTTCTTTAAAATAAGGATGTAAATTTTTACTTTTCCTCGTTATTAATGGTTAAGGCCAGGAACTTTATGGACAGCCTAGTATAATATATTTGAAAACAAAAATAAATTATAAAAATATTTAATAACCTGTTTTTAACCTACAGTTTGAATATGTGAAAATTTTTAAATTTGTGCAGCATTTTTTAAAAAGTTTTATACTTTTATCTGTTATATTCGCACATCCATCTAAATGTAGTTCCTTAAAGAATATTCTTAAAAATAAAAATAGTTTAAATTTACAAATTACTTCCAATTCCACACAATTTTCGGATTTTACAAAAATGCTCAATCCTTTATCCGAAATCTAGAAATAAGAGATTTAGATCATCGCTCAAAGTACAGCAAGTAATTATATTTATCATAAGTTAAGGTACAAAGTTCATTTAAATTTATGTATAAGTTGTCAAATTGTGACATCGATTTCATGTATATTGTGAAATGTATTCATTATAGTATGTATTAGTACTTTTTATAATTAAAATCAATTTAAATAGTTTGAATTTTAAATGCAGGAGCATTTAAGAAAACGTTGAAAATGTTATTTCAAATAATGACAACCGAAAGAGAATTTCTTTGAATGATTTTTTAATAGAATTATATTGAAAATTAAATATTTTTAACAGAATTTCTAAAAGACGCTAAAAAAAATTATTTGGCTTATAAAAAAACGAACTGTGAAATTAAAAATATTCAATAGAGTAGTAAAACAAAGTTTTTTTTTTATTGAAAGTAATCCAGGAAAAAGGATTTCATTTAGTAAATTGACTTTATGAAAAGAATTGCCTCAAAATGTATTGATTTATCGTCAAAGCAAGAAAACAGCAAAAATCCGAATAAATCAAGATAAAGTTTTTAATTTTAATTTTTCGTCAAAATGCATTGACATTAACATTGGTTGGACTAATTATATCCCCAGGACCAGTGGCAAGAGTAATGAGTGGCAATTCATAATGATAAAATTGAATAATAATGATAATAATAGGGATTTATAAAAATATTGGTTTAAGGTTACTTTTTGGAGATTGGCAAGATTTTAAATGATGGTGTATGAATTATTTCTAAAGAGTCGAAAGGGACTGTCTTTAATCCTGACGATCTCAAGCATTTTTTACACAGTCATCTAAAGCACGTTGAATTTTCAGGTTTTTGATAATTGAAGACAGAAAAATTCACTGGATTATTCGGGTTATTTAAAATAGCGGACAATGTAATCAGATAGTTAGATCTTTCATATTAATTAATAAAACGGATTCGAGTTCAAAAAGTATCTATTCAAACCAAAGTCTTATGTAATCTCTAACTCATTTATTTTATTTTTTGTGTTGAATCCCTTATCCTGATAGTCACAATATTGTTGTCATTACTTAAATAAATACAATTTTCGAACTTATATTTTTATTGACCCTCGTTTATTCAAATAAATTATTATATTTTTTATGGATGTTATAATTAATGATTTTTAGAAACGAATTAATCTCCCTAATTTTAAATAAAGCCAAGTTTATTCACCAATCTGCTGGTGATAAATTTTTTCCTAAAGGAATTTATTAAAATCTTTTTAAAAAAGATTTATGGCAACCTAAATATTCTTGTACTGTATATCTTTAACATAATTTGTGCTCTCTTTTATAATCCAAAGATCATCAATTAAATTCAGATGTGTGTTTCATGACAGAAAATCAATAAAAATTGTCTTGCATTCTTAAAAATAAATCAACAGACTTTTGCTCTGTCAATATAAAAATAAATCTATTAAAGATAGACATGATTCTTCTTTAAGTCTTTCAGAATTTGATAATCAAAATTAAGTTTACATCTTTGTATTTTTAAAGTTAGCTTAAATCCTCAAAACATGGATTGCAATACCTTAAAGAACAAAATTCTCACATCAGTTTTTTCCAGACTTAATGATTTAATTTTGGATCTATGATCGCTAAATGCTTTGAGGCTGCTATCTGTAATTTTGGGACATCCGCATAAATTTACAACTTGGATCTTGGCGGAGTTCGCAGCTAAAACTACGAAGGGATTGTCAGAAATTATGGCACATCGCTTGAATTGCACATTCTGCAGATGAAATAATTTACTAAAGACATCGATCAGGCCTTAAACAGAAAGATATATTATTAAATCGGTGAAAATAGTAACCTGAGTCTTGCAAATCGTATCGGTAACCCTTAATCGAATCTATGCACAATTCCCTAAGATTCACGCAAAATTTTAGCTGACTCAATAAATTATTGTCAACATCACAAAAAGACAAGTCTATTTTGGTAACTAGATCATTTCCGAGCTAAGAAAATATAAATATTTCAATAATGTTCTATAATTGATTATTTTTACTTTCATCGTGAAGTCTAAAGTTTGTTAATATTTATATAACCAAGCTTACTAAAGATTTGATCTATATATCTATTATAATTTTTATGTTCCGTGTAAGATTAAGTAAAGTTATATGTAACAATATGCTCAAAATTGGTTCTCTTGTCAGTAAGATCCTCAATAATCTCGTAACGATAATGTTTTATCGGTTTTGGATTTATTAATTTTATCTTTTTAAGAAATGTGAAAAATAATTCTTTTCTCAAAGATTCACAAAACAAACTTTTCTATCCGTAATGAAACTTTAAATCGACATATATGGTCTCAATCCCTAACAATTAATCCAATAAGCTGAAATATTTCTAATGATATTGAAAGTCTTCAAACAATGAAAATAGCAAAGCGTCATGGATATGTTGTATAAATCTTGATGTTGAAGATGATCATTAATTGTAAAGTAAAATATTAGCCCGAAAATTTGTTTTTGAAATACTGAAATTGAATAGAAAAACCAGAATAAGATTATTTGTTTAAACCACTTTTTTCCATTTTTCATTTCCAGAGTCATTACTTTCTTATCGACAAATTGTAATAATTATTCTTCACAATCCTGCATAAAACTTAACTTTCTCTAATTGAGATAGGTCTTCAGAGATACATCATTAGTTTCCAGCCAAACTCGTTCTATCTTTCCTGGGACTTCAAAGATATGTGTGGTTTAGCATTGACGTGCTGAAATAATTTTTTCAGCCAATTGTTTTCACCTTCTTAATTGATTACATAGATATCCAAATCATTTGTTTTATTATATGGCAATTCCGAAGGTCACAATATAATTTTGTTTAATGTCAATTCCTGTTTTAAAGTTTTAATAAAATGCAAACACTTTTCCCTCCCAAAAATTAAATCTAAATATCTTATTCAATAATTTCTTTAAAAAGTTAAAAATGGTTAATTTCACATTTGGTTAAACTTATGTTTGTAAAATTTTAACTAACATGCCTTAGACTTGTTTGGTTTAACTTTCCAATTTTGCAAAGAATTGTCAATATATTTCTTTTGTTATTGTTTGTTAATAAATAGAAATCATTTTGATAAGTTACAGGGCTTGATGTGATAATTCTGTAGCATCTATAGAAAAGATATAAATAAAAATACATTTAAACTAACTCACAATTCTGACAAAGGTTTTATATTAAAACACGAAAGCCCAACCATTTTTTAAATGTTTTCTCAAATAATAATAATTTAAACAATCCCCATTATTTATGGTAGAATGTTTAAATAAATTATTTAACAATTTGTTTCTCAAAATGTTTTTTTATTTGATTAGAGTTTTATAATTTTATTTATAAATTTATACATATATGAATTAAAAATTTTAACTCCTTTGATAAATAACCGATTATATTAAATAAATTTTTGAATAAATTCGTTATCCATCTATTGGGTATACAAATTAATTTTAATTATCCTGTTTTATGTAATTATTTTATTTTTTTATTTTTTCAAACATAATTAAAATTTTTAGTTTTTATCGAATGTAGCCAAATGATTGCCTACAAATAAGAATCTTCTAAAGCATGTATCTAATTAATTAGCTAAGAAGCGATATTCTGGCTCGTTTCATAACCAATTTATCTCCACTAATATATTTAATGTATTTAACTCCATGTTTGAGACACGATTAAACTCTGAAAGAACTTTCATATCCTTTGGTTTATTCTAAACCAAAAAAGTGATAATAGAATCAAAAAACAAAAATTTTATAACTCCATAGACAGTAAATACTTCTACTAATAACAATAATCGTGGTAATTAAAAGAAAAAAGAAACAAAAATGAGAAAAATCTCACAAAAAGCTATATTGACGATCATGATATTCACTGTTTGGATATTTAAGTTATAATCCAAATCAATAAAAATGGTTCGGTACCTGTAGCACAGCAAAAAATTTAATTGTCTGTTTCTTTAATTTAGAGTTTGGCAGCAATAATTTTAGAGAATCAAAGAATTGTTTACGATAATGTGCTTACTATAAATGATTTCCAAAATTAGAGAGAACAATCGATTTCGACAAATAATTCTTCATAATGACAACTCCAACTCTCATAAGGCATATCAAAATGCGAAATTCTCAACTTTTAGAAATTTATTATTTTGTATTTATATATATATATTATACATATATATTTTGAATACATAACCTTTAATTTCTTTTTATTCTCAACTATCAAAAATAAATGATGTGATGAGGTCATTTCGTCGCCTGAAGCAGATATTACAAAATTCGAGGTATTGGTATCTGAATTTACAATATCAGAATGGAAAATACTTCGAAAATTGATTCGATCAAATGCAAAAGCTGATGGTAATTTTTTTAATAAAATTATAAAAATTCATTACTTTTTCATCCGTGTACATTTTTCAACAATAAAGTTATTAGATTATTACAGTGTAACCCGTTTAATATCACCTCGCTTAATATCACGACCCGGTTAATATCATGACTTTTTCTGTAACGGACGCCGTGATATTAAGCGGGTTGCACTGTATTATTATTAACCAGTATAATCCTTTTATCTTACAATATCTTGTATGATTTTGATTACTAATTACATTTATTATTCTTAACTATGTACCAAATGAAATTCCTGGTTGTCTGTTATGGAGAAATATATTCCGGAATTTTTCTGGATTTCATTTTTAAAAAAAATCTATGATTTTGATCTCTTTCAAAAAAGATAAAAATATTAAGTGTTTTCATTTTGACTATTCTCATCAAGGCATCTGTTCTCTTGATATTAATATCCAAATCTTCGATTTTACAGACATTGCGAAATATGTTGCTATGTCTGTCCTCTGCCATAAATAGTTTATCACAAATAATAGAATTTCAGTAATGATATCTTCCTATATCAAATATATCCCTGTTAAATGATATCATCAACATAACATAGCTGCTTCCAGCATGTTTACCGAAACAAGACATGAAACCAAAAATCTCTTTAACATAAAAACCCATTTTAAAAAATCAACAAAATTAGTATGCATATGATGATATTTTATACTAAGAGTTCTTGCAATCTGGTCAGACGAGTACTGTTGACTGTTATCAACAAAGGTTGTAAAAGATGAGTAGAACAATGAAAGATATTGGAAAGTCATTTTTCTGCATAATGCGTAGTGTTATGTAAAAAACAACAAAAGAAACATTGAATGTCTTACCTATATCTTATTCACCAGATATTGGTCCATCTAGTTAATATTACTTGTTTAGGTCGATGACACATTGTCACTCTAAAAACCTTTTCTACAATTTCAAAAATGTCAAAAACTGAATTGATTATAAAGCTGCTTTACTGATTTTACTTTTATCTTTCAAACTGTATAGTAAACACTAACAACGAAAGTAATTATTTAACAAAGTATTAATCAAAGTGATCGCAAAAGTAACTTTGATTTAGTTGAACACAACTAACTCCATTTCAAAACTGGTTGACACGAACAGAAATGACATATTTGGATAGTTCATGAAAAAGTTAAGAACCACCGTTTTAATCCAATTAAAGCAAAAAATATTTTTTGAGTAATCTTTAAACAAAATATATTTTTCATTAAAACACAATCATTGATCCATTAAGGTTCCTTTATACCGTTTGGCTCTCGCTTCCTCATTAGCCTAAAATAAATCAATAATTAAATATCTGTCAAATGAAAAAATACCTCGTCAACTAATCGCTTTTTTATCAAACCCTTTCGAATCATTTCCCTTTCAATGATCTTGGCATTGACTGCATATGAGTCTGCAATCTCTTTAGCTTCAAGTTGCTCTTCTTCATCTTCAATCGTTGACACTGTGATAGAACTGAATTTTCCCATTGTTCTTGTGGTTTTCGTTATGGTAATTCTGTCGTTGTATGTCTCTGAATCATTGGTTTCTGTTTTAACGGCAACTTGGTTGTTGACATTTATTGACACTGGAGTTATCAGTTCATTCTGGTACTTCAGTGCATCTTTCAAAATAAATCCAATCTACAAAATTTGCTTTCTAAGGAAGATATTTTGTGAAATTCTTACCACTGGTTTCTCTTCATCGTGCTGATAGAATAAATACAATTCACATTTCTTACATTTTCTTCGATATTGTTTTTCAATACCATCATCCCATTTGATGTAATATTTTTCTGGCTTACTGGCTGTAATTTTATGTACATGTTTTTTCGAATCAATTACCAGAGATTTGTCTCGAGGCCTTTGAGGTAGCTTTATTAAAGGGCAATCAATGATAAGACATAATTGTCCACACAAACAATAATAATTATATAATGGACGATCACTGGTATATTCCTCCTTATTTTGTTCATCAGTAACAACTATCGGGTTTTTATTATTATTCTTTGTATTAGACATAAATAAATATTTAGATTAAAAAAATTAATTTAAAATTACATAAAATAATATGTAATATACAAACAAAGTAATTGTTAAAAAATATTCCAATGTGATCAAATTTTAAACTGGTTGATTAGTTGATTTTTTTTTCATATATAAAATAAATATTTAACATAAAGTATTTGCTTAAAAGGAAGACAAACATGAATTAAATAAGTTTTCTTGAACTCTGAGAAATGATTTTAAGAATAAGTAGGCTTGAAAACATTAAACTGGGAAATTTCAAAAAATTAACCATTAAATTTAAATTATTAAAAATACTTTAAGAATAATCTTGGTATTCAAATTTTAAATAAATATAAATAATGCTTTTAAAAACATTAATAACTTCATAAATATATTAAAAATTTCATAATTATTTATTTATGATTATAAAGCCCTGTATTTTTAGAATAGTAGAATGCATAGTTTACAATTTTTAAGTATGTAATTAACAAAACATTTCTACTTTAAAAAAAATTATTTTTCTATATATATATATATATATCCTACAAATACGGATAACATATTTATTATTTCCTAAAATAAAAATATTAAATATTTTTGGATATCTAGGTTTCCTAATTTGCAAAAATTAATATATAAATGTCTGATATTAATTTTGGATTTAGATTCAAATGGATTGGTTGTGATGGTTTATTTCAAATTGTTAGCTTAGACAGTTGAGTCTGGCTTGTCTTCATTGTTGGCTACGAGTTCTCATGCTGGGACTTAATAGTGTTTTTCATATTTTGTAAGAGTTGGAAAAGTCAATGTCATTAAGAAAATTTGATTAACAGAATCATAAATCAGAACAATATAATTTTTAATCAATGGTTATTGCTAAGAACAATATTTACATATATTTTAGTGATGTTTTGTCATGTGGATACAGTGTAATAATCATTTTATTTTAGTTATTTGTTTATTAAATTTTTTAAATTAATTTTTTAATAATAATAAAGAGATAATTTCAAGGATCAAATAGGTAATAATAGTGATAAAAATATAAAAGAAAATAATAATAAATAAATTAGTAAAAATTAATAATAATAATAATAATAATAATAATAATAATAATAATAATAATAATTGTTAGTTACTGCCACGTTATCGACAGTTTCAGTATTCAAAAACTCGAGATTGTTTAACATTTTTATTTCAAGA
>JBBMKC010152676.1:0-15678 GCA_037834085.1 Bipalium vagum
TAGTTTTATTCTTGACTTTGTAAGAGAGAATTTTTCACCTAAAAGAACAATTTTCGGAATTCTGTTAAGAAAAATTATCAATTTATTAAAAATTGAGAAGTGGAGAAGAATTCATTCTTAATCTTATTGAGATAAAATTTTACTTCTGAGAATATTCTACAAAAAAATTATACTTTCCAAGCTCCCCTTTCATCCTTGTTCAGCTAAAAAAGGAAATGAGATGTCGTAACGTAAAGATCGAACTTTTCTCTTAGAACTTTTGTATAAGTATTACTCATTTAGTTTTAATTAATTTTTAATTTTCAAAAAATCGTTGAAATGTCTCTTCTTTCCACAGGTTTCATATTTTACTTATAATTTTGATTTATTGTTTTAATATTAAAATATTTTATAAAACATATTATATCACAAAATTAGCTAATAATTAATCTTAAAAAGTGTGATTTCTATTGCCAACGGTTACCCATTTAATGTGATTTGCCTGTTAATAACCGAATCACAATGATCGGGCACCTTTACCGTTAGGTTCAGTAATAAGTCTACGGGGAAAATATTTCACGAAATATATTCCACAGTTCCTTTTTTTACTTTTCGAAAATTTTAAGCTTAGTTAAATTTCAAAATAAGATTAAAATGGAATCATTTATATAAAATAACGTCAGCACAATATTAATAATGACAGTACGAAAGATGAAGAAAATAAAATAATGAAAGAACTTGTCTCACCAATCAGGGACTTGCCGGTGTTTGGACCGATTACGTTACCCTTATCACACCATTCTTCGTCAAATATCAAGGGTGTTTAGTTTTCGGAAAATAATAATAAACATTATTAGTTATGAATAATAATATTAAAAATAATAATAAAAATTAGTCATGAACGTTTTGGTGTTGTAAGTTTTATTTTTTGTGTTTTAAATACAGAAGAATGAGTTAGACATAAGGTCTAACGATGGTCTCTATCATTGTATGAACTTCTGTTGCATTTTTATTTATAGTTTTTACAATTTCTCTCATTTCACTTTGAGATTTTTTTAGAGTTTTAAGATTGTTCTTAAAGAAATGTATGTTGTTCTCCTTATAATCGGCGTGCTGTTTCAAAATGCCTACGAAGTTTAGTTGGACCCATTGAACTATTGGCGAAAATTTTGTTGCATAAAGCACACACCTGTTTTATCGGTATGGGTAATGCCCAAATAAAAATAGCTTTTGTCTTATTTCTTTTTAAAACGTGCTTAAATGATGTCCGTTTTTTGTTATTTATTTCGAATGAAGTTTTATTTACGAGTACATCTAAATAAAAACAACGTACTGGAAATTGAATTTCTCAGTGTTGTTGATATTTTGCTTCGGAGTATGACAGAAAAATGATATTGTTTGTCAATTGCATAAATGAAATTCCACGTAAGGCTACTATTTATAATGGGATCAGAGTTTTCTTTCGGCATTAAAAATGTGTTCGATAAAGAAAAATGTGAAAAACTATACGAAATTGATAAAGGGAATTTCGAAAAAAAAATATTAGTAAATGAGAGACGAAGTACAGAGAGAGCTGTCTACTAGAGCTATTTCAAGCAAGAAGACTGCACAGAACATGCTGGAGATCACTGGAGTCAGAAAATGATGCAGTTGATTAGTTCAACGTTTTCACAGTAGATATTAGAGAAATGAGAATGCCAGCCAGCCAATAAAATCTGGTCCTATTCTATACTTTTGGACAAATGTTTTTGATACCTCACTGAGTATTTATGTTTCATGTAACAAGAGCTTGTCTCATGAGTTGGCTTTAATAAAGAGAAAGTAAATATTAAAAGACTTCGTTCAAAGACAAATATCTTATGCTTGGTGTGTTTCGGGATGAGAAAGGTATCACCCAAAACTGACTGCTGTGAACTTGTTAGTGTTGTAACGACTGAAGTCAAAGAATGAAGAGTCGTATCTTTTCTTTGACAATTCTCCAGTTCAAACAGATCTCTAAACTATGAATGTAATATCTGGTAAAGACATTGTCACACTTATCGTATAGTCCTAATTTGGCTCATTATTTAATCACTTGAAAAATCATGTTAAAGAGCAGAAAATATAGTTCAAAGAAGATCTCATACAACTAGTGCAGAAATTGTTCACAGAAAAGGATGCATATTCCTTAGAAAATAGGTGGACAAAGTGCCTAAAAGTAAAAAGTGATTATATAGAAAATGATTCTCATAATATATTAAAAATTTATGTTAGTTGAAAAGCTTCCTATTAGTATCATTCATATTTCTGTATGAATCTGAGGACTTTTATCCATACCACGTACTTCTTATTTTTAGACAGGAGCTCAGACTCCTACGCTCTACATTTCAAGTTACACAAATATCAAAGATCATCCTTAAATTCGATAAAGGGAACTAAACTTTGGAGACTGATCATTGAAAAATAAGAAAAAAACGATTTTTTTCTTACAATCATTAGTCTGAATATAAATTTTATTTTCAACAGGATGGCGTTAAGGTGTCACACAAATCGAGAAACAATTACGATATTGCAATTAATGTTTCCTGGGGGTGTCAGTTCTCGAAATGGTGATTTTAATTGGCCTCCCAGATCTATGGGGATAATTATAGAATAGAGTGTAGGCTAGCAGACCAACAACAGGAGAACAGCTAAAAAGAAAAGCCGATGAGGTCATTAGTTAGATATTGTGTTTCATAGTTAATGGTGGACTTGGTACTTTGAATTGAAGTAAAAAATAATTTGTTTTCCATGTATTTCAAAATGGCGGTTCTTAGTGAAAAATGCTTTTTATTGATTATGTAGATCTTCAGAAAATGTTAATATTAAGGTTTTAATTAAAAATTTATTATGATTTTATTTTAGGCCATGTCATACCAAAGCCTTATTAATTGTCAAAAGAGCTTTACTATAAACTTCAGTAAAGATAAACATTAAATTTAATGATATAATTTATATCTTTTTTTTAATAATTTTAATTGGTTTTTCCTGATTTAATAAAAATATTTTATGAAAATCTATTTTGAACTAATGGTAAAATAAACATTAAATATTTACTTTAATAAAAGGAAATTGTTTTAAATATAATTATTTTCAAAATTAAACCATTTATATTTATTTTTTTCAAAATTAAAATTTTAACTTAAATCGAACAATAACAATAAATAAATCAATAAATTCTTTTTCTTAAACCACAATTTTCTGAGTTTTCATATTTATAATTTTGATGTTTTAAATTATTATATAAATTATATTAGCTTATTAGTTATTAAATTATTATATTTTGTTTAAATTTTAAAATTTATTTTTATTTAAATATTTAAAATTTAAAATAAGTTTAAAAAAATAATCGTCATTAATTTAGTATTATTTATTAATTTAAATATATTTATATTCACTGATACATATACCTAAGTTTTACAAGTTTCCAGAGGAAAATTATCAACCTGTTATTATTGAACGCAAATGTTTCCAGATTAATAATTATTCAACTAATGATTATTTAATTTCTTTTAATTAATTAAATCAATTTTAATTTTCCAATGAATAATATTAATTCATTAATCATCATCGTCAATCGAAGTAAACACGATATTTTCAACAGTGATTTTAAGCAATTTTTATTAAAAATTTTTATTTCTCAAAATATAATTTTCTTACTTTCTAAAAAAATGTAAAATATTTACAAATCTCACTTAACGGTATTATTGAAACATACAAAGTTATTCAGTTAAAAAAATGGATCAAACAAATTTTCAAATAGATCAGGGTTTCCAAAGTACGAATCGCTAAGGTATTTTTCTCTTAAGCTAAAAATCATATGTTGAGAGCCGGGCTTTGCCGAAACTAAACAGAAACAGCTACAAGTCTTATTTCGTTGCATTGTTCTTCATATCATTGTGATGTTTTATTCTAATTTCAATTAAAGACATTTTTTAATATCTTAAAATGTCCTTCGAACTCATAATTGTTTACTTAGATTATATTGATACCATGACAAATTATTTTTAGTAACTTGTTTGGTACAATTTTACTTGTTTTAATAATCGATAATAATGGTTTACTTGTTGCTGTTGTCGGAACTGAATCAATTTCATGGGTCCCATATTAATCATGTTAATTGTTACTGATATTTTATGTTGCACTTATGTTTTAATAAATAACCTATTTTAGCGTTTAATATTAATAAATTGTTTTTTTACGTATTATTATTATTAAAACAATTTGTTAGAACCGTGGCCAACCGAGCTTAAAAATTCATCAGTGTGGCCTTCCAGTGAAAAATTTTGGAGACCCCAGAATTAGACTAATTAAAATAACTGTCTGAAATAATTTTATTATGATCTAATTTACAAAAAACCATTGACGGAAAAACAGTATCTATCAAACTTGAAATCCTAATTAAAAATCATAGTTTGTCAGAGAGTCGTTTCCACAGAACTGGAAAAAATCAAGTAGCTCATCGATTTGAAACATATATATATATATATATATATATATAGTATACAGTATATAATACAATGAATTAATAAATAGTTTGTATGAAAAATTAATGAAAATAAATATTGTCATTGCAATTTGAAGCCCGTGTTTTTGTGTTGTAAAAACATGTCTATTTCGAAAAATGTTGGTCTGACTGATTCGTTGAAATGCATACAATGGGAAACGAAATCTGAAAACTCCTTAGAAAACTTGTTTGATAGCGCCAGAGTTCGGACCCGTTCGTCTCCCAAAGCTTGGAGGTTGATATTGATAATGACCTGAAACAAACGAAACGTTCATTGATTACTGTCAAATACCTTGTGAACTTTATTATGAAACAAGAGAGATTAAGTCAATGCCTTAGTCGGCCCGACCCCGTGTACTTGAGTCAGGTTTTTATCAGCTCATGCTTTGATAATAAATGCATTTATTGATAAAAAGTCTGATAAATTAATAATAATAATAATAATAATTTTCTCTTCAGTCCGTCCAGTGTGATTAGAAATGGATTCACACACGAAAAAACGATGGCCATAAATCATGTTTTCTTATTATACTTTTTAATACTGTTGACTTAATCTCAAATAAACAAAATTTTAATATGATTTATTTTCTTAAATCTTATTTTACATATTTTTCTCATTAATATTTCAAAGGAATAAATTAATAAAAAATAATATTTACATATTTAAATATATGATTATATATATATATATATATATATTAATTTATTTAACTTTATATTATTTTATGAAAATATTTCTGATATTTTTCGTTCATATTCAAAGAGATAAGAAAATATTAATAAATAAAAATCTTTTTATAAAGTAAGGAAATCAATATTTAATAAATAAAATAATATTTAAAATTGATTTTATCTGAAAATAATTGTAACAATCTAAGGGATTATAAAAAATAAGACTCTTTGGAATTATTTCATTATATATTTTCAGGGGTTTCATATTTTTCCAAGGAAGATCTCTTACGCTAATTTATTAAACATCTTCACTTTCTAGTTTTAGAGACAAATAAATGGAACTCTATTTTCTGCTGTTTACTAACTAATGACATGTTAAACCTTTAGCAAAAATGTCAAATTGTTTTCCTTGTTTGCTTTTACTGATATATGAGGTCAGGCGTTATCTTGCAACAAAATAGGTCAACGTCGGTTACACAACCCGGGTCAATGTTTCTTCAATGGGGCTTGGTTTTTGTCAAACGCAGCAAGTTTTCGAAGTAATATTTTCATAAGTGACAAGAAAAGTAACACTTACCAAATTGAGATACGAAGATATTTTATTGAAGAGAACGTTGGAATACATTTAGGGATTTGTTTCTGTCAACCCATTTTTAGAATACTTCTGGTCATTGTCGGATGTATATATATCTTCATAATATATTATTATTTTCTCAAGTGACAAATCTGACTTATTCTTATTCAGCTGTGCTAACCATTATCTTAAATGGCTTAATATATATTTGTGAGATCACGAATGAGCCATTTTTCCATCTTTTTGAATTTACCAATTGTAATAATATGACACAAAATGGTTGTGAGATGAATATGTGGTCTCATCCTAACCTCTCTTGATGTTTTATAAGGTTTCTCCTCAATTAATGTTTTCAAAACCTTGTTATAAAGAGCCGTTTTAGTTCATTTTCAATGGTTTCTTTAAGGTGATTTCAACTTTTCAAATCATAGCTGGTAATTTCTATTAGAAACGTCATTATCTCTGTACAGTCTGTTAATATCTGTCGCTCTTTTCATTGCATTATTTTTAAATAGGAACTCATAATTCTCACTTCTTTATCATATATATAGGTTAAGAGTGTTATAAATATGGCTGGTTAATATGTGACATCTGCAATAAATGCTCATATTAAACCAAATCTCAGACATTACCCTATTAATATTTTATTTTTATGTTTTAAGAGTGATTTTATTTCTTTCAATGATTTATTAAAATGCATTAAGAAAAACCGAAAATTCATTTGCACCCACCAGATATACGATATCAAATATGCAATCTGTGTTTAGGACAGAAAATCATAACCGATATTAAGGTAAATAAAAATAGTTTGGTATACATTTTAATATTTTAAGACTGCATCTGATGAAACGGTCTCTGTGAATTTGTAAACAAAATAACCACGATCCAGGTACAGTTTACCAAGGCGCATGCTTTGTGATCATTGGTAATGCTATACCGACTTAATTAAGTTGTTTTACGGACTGTTTAAAACAGAAAACTATTAGGAATGATATGTAAAAATAATGTTAGAGAGAGAATTCAATGTTGCACAGTTAATCTGTACATTCGAAACAAAACGATAAATCATATCGATGATAAACTGTGATCTATGGACCATCTTATCAGTGTTACAAAGGTCCGAGTCTTACTATTTCATAACGGATCTCGCGATTATTGGTCATGTAATATACTATCAGAGCCGAAGATTGGATAATAATAATTTAATATTTATTTTTATTAAGACACAGGAAACAAGGCAATAAAAAGAAATCAAATTAAATATAATAAAAATATAATAATAATAATAATAATAATAATAATAATAATAAAATTTAGAAATAAAACAAAAATAAAATCAATTAATAGAATATTTTTATATTTACAATCAATTATTTTTATTTATTGATTTAATATAAACAAAAAATTTTAATATTTAGAAATATATATACAAAGAGCTTATAAGGAAAAAAAATCATTTTTTTTATTTCCATATTTTTTTTCGTTCAATAAAAACAATTAAGACTTATTTAAATCTTCATTAATTAATAAAGTCACTGGAAATAAAGTGGATCAAATTTATTAAATAACGAAATATTAAACTTTAATCCAAAACAGAAAGGGGAAAAGACTGACTTGCTCATTTGTCAATTCGTGATATGGTTGCTTTTTACATAAAGTTAGCAATTCCCAAAGTGTCACTCCAAATGAATATACATCTGATTTATTGGAAAAATTGCCCTAAATAGCATAAAATATACTCTGGTGAACGGTTCGTCAATTTCACCAACCTGCAAAAATGCCTGCCATGGCATCCACCGTATCGGCAGAACAATGGCAGAGTTCAGCTCGCCAGGATTTTGACAAGAATGTAACAAATTTGACTGCAATTGAATGAGACTGGATGTACTCTTGTGGATCTGATTTACATTGGGATCAGAAAAGATGACATAATCAGAACTGAATTTTTCGTTTGCAATTGCCAGGTCAGATATCTTAATAAGTAACTCATCATTCATTACGAATAGGTTGCGACAGGACAAATCTCGATGAACCAGTTTCAGGCTCTCCAAATGTTTCATGCCACTTGCAACTTGGGAGGCTATGTAGATAAGATTCGAGTGACTGAAAGGGAAATTTTATTATTTTAATAATAATAATAATAATAATTTCAGATATTAGTAATATTATTATTATTATTATTATTATTAAAGTTTTATTTTGTTTATTAATATTAGATCGTCCGAAAAGTACTGTAGATTTTGTTCAAGTAATTTTAAGAACAAATCCAATAGTTTTTAACAATTTTATTTAACTAAACATTCCCATTTGGTTTATGTACTCTTTGACATCATTCTCGTAGTTGAAATTTTCTTCTCTGATAGAAAATCGGCAAGACTTTTGGTGGGGACTGTATATACCAGAAATAAACTTGATATATTTTATTTAAATCTATATATATTTTAGAGACTATATAAAAGTATGTTTTGTTTAAATGAATAACCGATGAAAAATATTTTAAATTTAGGTATGGATTTACATTTGGAAATTAATTTAATTCGATGTTATTATGAAAATGGAAATTCTCCAAAACTTAAATTAGGTAAATCAAACGAAAAAAATTAATAAAGAACCGATGTACATTTTATGCATTTTCAAAACTTGTTTGTCGAAGCTGGAGGCATTCCTTGGTGAGTGAATGTAAACCGACATTAAATGTTCAATTTGCTGATATGCATGGTAAGACGTCCATTCGAAGATTATCTCTGGAAACTGAAATCCAATCTGCCTCGGTTTAACGAAATTTAAAAGAAGAGAAGTTAAAACCTTTTGAAATTCAGATTTCAAAACCAGATGATTATGAACAGCTGAAGATTGCAAAATTGTCCATCACACGAAGAATTATCTGCTTAAGGAAATCATTTCGATAACTGTAATGTAGGAAAAACTAATGTATTCTATTTACTGTTTATTTTATTTGTCATTAATAATAATTTCTTTTTCATTTCCCCCCTAATTTTCTTCGGTTGTGATAAACTGGTATACAATCTTAGAAAAAGTGATGAATGTTAATAAAACCGTACTGAACAATTTTCATTTATTACTATCATTACTAAGTATGGAGACAACCTTTACTGTTGATCTTAAACTGGTTTTTTATGAGATCAAGAACTGATTCTTACACGAATTGTGATGGATTTACCGATCGAATCATAAATCATATATTTTTCTAACATGGATACCTGTTGATCATTTTAACGAAGATCTGAGAATTATGTTATTATAGTAATTCTGAAACCGAATATTAATAAATTTCGTCTTGAAACCGGTGTCAAATTTTGACATATCTCACTCTTTGAAACTTCACTCGTTCATACGAACGTTGATTTAAAATGTAATTAAAATTATTTCAAAAAATGTTCAGAAATATTTCTTTCTTATTACATTTTATTCCATTATTATTTCAAAAAATTATAAATAAAATATAATATGAAAATAAAATATATTATATAAATAAATCTTATATAAAAAAATAAAAATTATATTATATTATTATTATTATTATTATTATTGTTATTATTATTATTATTATTATTATTATTATTATTTTTATTGTTAATAGAATATTATTTATATATTATTATATTAAATATTTATTTATATTATATAAATAAAATAATATGTAATTTTAAAGAAGTATTTTGAAGAAATCAAATGAAATTAATTAATCTATTTATTTTAACCATATTACGGAAATTATTTCAATTTTAACATGTGCAAATAAAGTAAATTTTAATAATAAGAATAATAATAAGAATAAAGTTTAATAAATAAAATTAATTGGTAACATATTCAAGTAAAATTTACAAGAGGTGCAATAGATATTTTAGCATAATATGAGGTCGTAAAATGACGATTTTTAGTTTTATTGTTTCAAAAAAAGGTTAATCAATCAATTTTTATGATAATTTTAATTTATTATTTAATATCAAACTGAAGGGTCTTTTTCGCTTTTACATATAATCCTATAAATAAGCAGTTCAATGTAACATTATATGTTATTTTTTGCATTTTTGGGGGATTGTTGTACAATTTATTTGAATTTATGAAACCTTCATGAATTCAAGCATCATCATAATCCTATAGAAGCAACTGGAAATATTAATTTCGCACGAGTGATTATTCTGTATAAGACCAACACAACGATATTTTCAAAATTTTAAGTGGGTAATTTTGGCATTAAAAATGATAACCGTGGAAGATCGACTAGAAGGCCGGTTGAAGAATTGAGTGTTACAAAATCAATCATCTGAGGTAATCTTCAAGATCACGGTAAAGGAAGAACACTCTATAAATGGATACCACACCAATTATATGATAAGAAAGAATAATTGAAATTTTTTCTTTCATTATTCGGAATCTACATGACCCGAAATTTTTCTTTTTAATTGTAATGAGAATTTGGTCTTTATGATAATCGACGAAGATCAGCACAGTGATTGTCTGCGGATGAAAAAACGAGATTTATGCATAAGCAAAGCTTTCACCCAAAGAAGACTATTTTTACTTTTTGTTGTCTGCAGCTGATTTAATTAAACATAACTTTTTAACACCTGGCAAACTATCATATCTCAGTCAAACTGCAACGAAACTGATATAGTGCATCAGACGTTGCTTGAAAATCAATAAGTAATTATTAATAGAAAGGGACATAATTTTTCAAAGACAATTCAAGACAGTATGTTTCGAGAGTTACATGATTTGAACTAAGAAGTTTTGCTTAATTCAGAATATTCCTCTGATCTCAAGCCACCAGATTATCAAATTTTCAAAGATGTGAGATTATTTCTGGCCAGTAAGAAAATTCGGAACTGAAGGTGCCATTCAAAATGTATTTCTTCAGTTTTTTGAGTCAAATAATCTTGATTTTTATTGAAAGGGAACTTTTGACTTATTGTTTCGATGTAAGAAGTATATATTGAGAATAATTGAAAATATTTTGATGAATAAGATCTGTTTTATAGTTCTTTTTGATTCCGGGTAATTATACATTTTAAAAATCAACATTTCATGTAGGACAACCTGAAATAAGCAATGCAATGAAAATCTAAGCAATTTTGTAATTTTTTGTTTTTGTTTTCATGTAAATTGAAACTAATTACAATATCCGAAAGTATTTTTATGATTATTTTCAAGAGATTTAATCATTCTTTTATTCTTTAAGAATTATCTCTGTACTGAAGATATATCATATAAAAGATATATAAAAGATAAAGATAAAAGTATTAATGTGCAAGAATGAATTTTAATCATTTGTATATGAAGAGTATTTATCTGTGGGAAGACCCTTGATTTGTACCTTTATTTCAATAACACTCGATGGTATAAATGGATACAATCAAAGGTACACTTGAGTTAAGGATATTTGCTTATTTACTTTACATGATCAAAATATTTCTACAAAACAGGAATGTCAATTTCTCTCAGATATTATCACTAATATCATAAAAATAAATAATCAGTAAATTACGAATGTAACAGCAATAAGGGAATAATAAACAATAAAAATAAAATAATACTAATAATAGTGATAATAATAGAAATAATCTTAATAAAATGATAATAGAATAGTTTAAAATATTTTAATATTTCGGAAATATTTATTTTTTATTTTTAAATGGTTTATAATTTTTTAGGAATAATCAATTCCTTCTTAAAGATATTAATTATATTATAAAATCAGGTATCTAAAAGTTATCTATTGATAATGATATTAAATTCAACAATAAATAAACAATAATGTCATTTTCCGGAAGATACATAGATATATTGGGAAGTTCGTTATTATAAATATGAGTTTTCTTTTAAGAAACCCTTACACTAAAAACAATGTCTTTGAATACAATAAAATCTAATGTCATAAATTTAATGAATAAAATTTCAATTAATATAATAATATACAAATAATTATTACATTTTATAATACTTTTTTAATATAATATAAATAAATAAATAAGAATAAATATTTTTTTATAAATATAAATAAATAATAAGTAAAATTTAATTAAAAACAATATTTCAAACAGGTTTTATAAAAATATTAAAAATTAAAAAGAATAATTATCCAATAATTCGAGCGGTAAAACAAAAGATATACTATTTAGATGTTAAAATATTTTATGAGGAAAAGTATAATATTTTGATAAAGAAAAATATTTTAAAATTATTCCTGGTCCAAATGGATGAAAACTTTATTGTACTAAATAAATAAATAAATAAATTTTATTATTAAAAAAATAATAATAATAATTATTATTATTATTAATATTATTATTCCATAAGAATTGTTTTTAATAGCTTAAAAATGAAAAGGATTAATCAAGATTAAAAGAGATTAATATTAAAAAAATAATTGAAAATAATCACAAAATTCCTTTAATAAATTTTGTATTAAATATTCTGAGGAATTTTAACAATTTCCAAATCAGTAAGTTAAGAACGAATAATTTTTCTCAATATTTATTTAATATATTAATTTTGAAAGAAAATTATTATTCGTTTATTATTATCATTATTGTTTTTGGAAAGCCATTAGATAAGAACTAATTAATTTATGTCTGTTTCAAATGCCTTTTAGAATTGCGATTTTAATCTCAATATTCTGCAGATTATAATGGAATATTTCATTATTCCTCCATTAAGGCGTAGGAAACAATGCCTTCTGTTTCTTAATGATGCTTTCTAAAAATCTGAGAAAAAACAATAATTAATTATAAAATGCATTTAATCACGCATGTTGCCTGTGATATTAAATTTAAAAACAGATCTGATAAAAAATAAAAATAGAAAAATAAAAAATAGAAAATAAAATAATAACAATAAATTCTGTCAGTAATAATAAGTATTGGAAGGATTAAATTGAAATTAATTGTAAATTAAAAACGAAACTTAACAGTTTTTAAAGTAATATGTTGAAATATAATCCAAAGTCCAAAATTATTAATTTTTTAAGTTAAATAAATATTTCTAATTAAGATAAATACTTTTTTATAAAATAAATAATTAGCTTACAAAAAGTTAAATATAGTTACTGTAATGTCAATAAAAATATTTTAAGATAATTGATTTGTTTATATATTAAATATACGGGGAGCACTTTTCAATTAATCAATTATTTTCATGAAATTATCATCGCGTTTGATTACCAACACATTGCGATTAATATTTATGATCGGAATTTTAGATGCAAAGTGTTTATAAAAAAGATGTAATTTTTAAAAACCAAATATTAAACGTAAACTTTTTTATATACTACAGTGATTGACATGTAAAAATAAACTCCGAATGATGCAATTTTTTATGAAGGCAATTTCTTCAAGAAAATTTTAAAATAAAGCACATTGAACAGTTCAATGTTTAGTTCAGTGAGCCGGCACCACGGGTCAGAAAATAACTATTTGTAGGTTATACGAAGAATGATTTGAGAAATGTTTTTCGTAAGGTGCTCTCATCTGGAACATGTTTGTATATATTTTTAAAATGCTTTTATATGGTCTTTCTTCAGTTTGTACTTAGGAATACCAAAGAAAAAATGTTCTTGCTGAATCTATAGAAAACTCATTTTTAATTTCAGAATTATTAGCAGTTAATGATTAGTGAATAAATTGTCACACCGCATCGCTTTATAGTTCTTTATTCTTTCTCTGCTCTGAGCTTCTATTATGTTGTTGAACCCGAGTACTTTGGACTTTTTCATCAATTACTATTTTAATATTGGATCTCAGGACTGACTCATCACATACAATCCCATGTGATTTAAATTCTTCTATAATATTTCGCAGTGTACAGGGGCTTACTTTTAATTGCGGTATAACTGTAATAAATAAATACCCTAAAATTTAAAATTTTATAATTTAGTGTTAATTTTAAGTAATAATTATTTTTGTTCAAAAGAATAAAATAAGTGCGATAACTAAAATATAAATATAAAAGCTCTATATTCTCATTTAAAAATTAAAATATATAAAAACTATTATATTGATAATAACAATATTAAATATAATAATAAAAAAATAATATAATACTAATAAAATAGCTAATTAATATTGTTAGTAAAAGACATACAATTGTAATAATAACAACAATAATTATGTTACTGACATTTCTCTATCTGTTCAAAATATTTTTCCTATTCTTGTTATAAATTATTTTGTTTTTTTGTTTTACTGAGCAAAATTACAAAACGTCTAGCAGCATTTAGTCCGTCGGAAATAAAAAAAATAAAAAATTCAGGAATTTTTTTCAGTACTTGGGGACAATGGGAAAAAAGCAGTACGTGCATGCGCACATACGTGATAAATCTTGTCTTACTGATGGAAACAATTGATATTGTTTGTCGATAAGAATCACCACCTTCGTTCCAGGTCAATTAAAACCGATCGATAGAACTTAGCAGCAGCAGCAGCTTCAGAAGCATCAGCAGCAACAGAGAAAAGTATAAAAGTAGAGATGCAAAAACAATCTAAAGGAGTTTCGTAATTGTTTGTTTTTTGTGTTCACAAAAATTGAAACTAATTACAAATGCTGTTATTTGTTTTAATTGCAGCTTATTTGTATTGAAACAATATCATTGGGAAAATTTTTTTTAATATATAAATATAAATGTTTTTGATTACCAGATGATTTGGGATCCGGTCTCGTAACGGTGGTCCGTTTGATCTTTCATACTGAAATTTTGCAAGTAGTTGTAAACATCATTGATGGGAGTATGTTCACTGACAACGACATAATCGCCCAAAGGAGTTTCCTCAATTTTCCAAATGGACGGAAAGTTTTTATGATTGATAGTCAAAAGTTTTTTAATTTCTTTGCAAAATTCATTTCTAAATAAAATCAATGGTACAACAATGAGGAAAAATTATTTTTTTTTGATTTTCATTTTTAAAAAAAAATTTCAAATAATCACCACAAAACAATAATATTATTAAATGGTAATTAAAACAAAAAAAATAAGTTGAGTGAAAAAAATCAATAATTAATTTACGGAAAAATCATTGGAGAATTTGAAAAATTGACAAAACGAAAAAAAATATTATTATTTTTTCATTTTAAAATAAATATATTGATAAATAAATATTAATTACTTTTTATAATGAAAATCAATTTAGGCACATACTTTATTTTTTGAGATGCATTTTTAGATAGGACTTTTATCGATGATATTTGCTTTTCCGGAAATTGGTGAAATCCATTTTCAGCTTCCATGCCACTGGTGAGACTTTGCCTCAGCGTATTGTACTCGTCACATTGGAATTCTAAATGTTTGTTTAATAAATAAATTTGTTTATATCAGCTCTGTGAAAACGTTTCTTATTACCAATAGTCTTTAATTGACAATAAATACCAGCAAGATGCATTTACGTGGTTTGAAAAAAGCTGTCAGTTACTTCAGAAAATCATATGAGAAAATTTATGAAAAATAATTATTTTTCTCATTTTCCCGGAAGAAAATGGCTATCAAAACTGCATGAAACTAAATTTCGATGATTTTTAATGATAAAAGAAAACAATTAAATATTTTCCAGATTATTATAATAAAAATAATATATATAAATAAATAAAAATATAAATAAATTTTTGTTTTAAATGATAAATAAATTACATTTTTATATTTAAAATTTTACGGTTTTACAGGTTTTGAAATTATGCCAAATTTGAAGTCGTCATTTCAAACAAAAAATTGTAAATAATAAAATATAAATATAATTATTTTCTATTGATATGTTTCATGAATATTGACTGATGTTAATTCCAAAATATTGTTTAATTGAAAAAAAAATTGTAAAAATATTTCCAAAAAATAAATCCTAATTGACAATCTCTACTAAGAAAAGTTTTAAAATAAATTTTTTTTTCATAGAACAGAATTGCAATATTTATTATTAAGATC
>JBBMKC010152787.1:0-15674 GCA_037834085.1 Bipalium vagum
TATATTAAAAATATTAGCCACGCGAAGGTAATGAATTATTAACGAATATAATTTCTGTATATATTCATTTTTAGTTATAATTATTTTTCTCTAGCTCAGTCAATTAAGTCCGTATCTCAGTCGAGTTGTGATCGAAAAAGAACGACAGTCTTCAAACAAACAAATTTGTTATTTTTATTGCACTGACAGTCTATGATCAGAAATTGAATATCATTATCATTATATTTCATTTATATTTATTATTTATTTATTTTATTCATTAATAATCTCTAAATCATCGCAGGGGAAAAGCATCTCCTTTTCCTTCTCAAATTACAACGACGTGCACTGATATTGAGAATATGATTGTGAATAAATTAAAACAAAATTAAAGCAATAAAAAGTAAAATTAAAACATTAATATTCCAATGCAAAAAAGAAAATTGATTAAATAAATTAATTTATTACGAAAACTAATTATTTTTTTCAGAAATTCTTTCACAAATTGCAAAAAGAAATGTCCATTGAATCAGAAAATATTTTAAATTAATTCGGATTTTTTGCTCTGCTCTCCTACCATGTCCTCGGGGACGCAAATCCTCTTCGCTGGCAAATATTTTCCACCACAATGTACCAAGCGTTGTGACCACGACAAATTGACAAGACGTTTCAAACAATCTTTCACATTAACCTCAACGTTAAATGTCGAAAAATATAAAGAAAATTAATTTTAACAATGCCGATTAAATCTGTCGATTCAAACAATGACGCACGGAAACCCATGTTTCAATTAACCTCTACATATATTTCATTTAATTATTTAATTAAGAACTTTATTTTATTCGCTAAGTCTACTTTTAACCCCAGTAAAAGGATAATTATAGCAATTAAATTAAATTAATTAATTTTTTATTACTTTCGCACATAAATATTTGTTTAAATAAATTAAAATAAATAAAACTACAAAATTAATTTGAATATTTTTATTTTATTTAAAAAAATTTAATTATTAAAAATTTGATAATATAATATAAAGAAGAAAACGCAACGTTACGTATTTTAACGAAATATGTATGATATATTATTTTAAGGATAAGTAGTTGACGAAATTCTTTTTTGTTAGAGCCCTGATTTGGCTCCCAGTGATTTTTTCTCGTTTCATCACTTAAAGAAGCATCTGCGAGGTCAGAGAATTGAGACTAAAGATGATCTCATACAAATAGTTCAAAATTTTTTCAATGAAAAATCTATTGCTTTCTTGAAAAATGGTCTCTTTTCTGTGATAAATCGATGGACTAAATGCCTGGAACCAGAGGGCAGTTATATATAGAAAAGTGATTAGGTTTATGTACCTATGTAGGTTACTTATCCTAAATACAAAGTTTTTTTCAGTATGTTTTATTTAAGTGCGAATCTAAAGACTTTTTATCCACACCACTTTTGATGAGATTTCGCAGGATTATGCAATCGCATTTTTATGTAATCTAAGGTTCACATATGAAATATTAATATAATATACAATAACAACCTTTTTTGCATTTAGTCCCTGATGATTGGTCAGTTTTTCTTAATTTTCATACTGCCCTACTCAAAATTCATGCAGGAAATAATTGTATGAGGATTAATTTACATGCCTGAACATTAATAGATTGAACTTCATAATGACATGGTAATGACATCTTCGGGTTTTATTTAACAGGTATGGATCTTCAGATACGAGACCAATTATTGAAATTTTTTTTTAAAAATATTAGATTGTTCCAACATTTTTGCACGTGTTTTGTTTATATACATTAAAATTGTAAATAATTCAAATAACTCATTCAAAGATTATTTAATATTATATTGCATTTATAAACCTTTATATTGGTCTCTTAAAAGTATTGATCTGTTTTTTCTTTTATATTAAAATTTGACTATCTTTCTCACATTTTAATGTAAGATGTCGTGTCTCGATTTGCGTCAAATTTATTTTTATCAGTTTTGACTGTTTTAAAATGAATGTATAGTAAACGTGCAAAATTTTCTGAACAACCTAATAATTAATGTGCACCTGCTACACTTCGTCCATACAAAAATTTTTTCAAATTGCCCAAGAGCCCTTGCAAGGCAGCAATTATTACCATATTAATCAAAACACTAAAATTGATTGAAAGTTGCTTTTGTTTTAAAATTTTTTCAATTTTTTAAATGATATTCAATCTTTGGGAGCATTTCTAAATATAAGACTAAAATCTATACTGTATTACCGAAATTGAAACCAATTATGCAAGGATACCAAAAGGTATGTGATGATTTTATGTTAAAGATAGTTCAAGAAACATAAAGCTTGTAATTTATCTTTCCAAGATATATGCCTTGGTGATATCGAAATAAAAAGTGAAAGCTCACTTAGCCAAATGCTTCATCAGTGTAATTTTATAAAGTTGGATCATGAAGTAATCAGAGAAGTGGGAATTCAAGAAAGGAAATGATTATTACTTTACCCATAAATTTGATGAAATAAAGTTTAGCAAATAAAAAAATAATTATTATGTAATGAAGAAATGAGACTTGCTTAAGTCATTCGGGAAGTTACTGTCTATTAAAAACTGAAGCTTTTTTTTTTTATTAGAAATGTATTGTCCTTCTGGCTCAAAACACTTCTGTCTTCAACAATCCAAAGATCCAATAGTTTTTGCCAAGTCACCGAACTATTATCACATCAGACGTTGTCACTGGATGGTCTGGTTTCAAAGTAATAGCCTAATTCATCTTCTGTTTTTTTCTTAATTTTTACTTTGAAGTAATCTTGAAATTAATGATTTTTTCTTTAGTAGCCGATGAAAAAAATTATATCCTACCAGACTCACAGCACAGGGAGCATCACTTTTTTTTCGGGGAACGTTGCCTTGTGAGTTAGTTCATTTTCTGTGGTCCATGAGTGCTTTCAGCTGTAGTAATGTAGGAAATCCAGTGCTATTATCCTATTTTAAAATGATCACTTTATTCATGTTTATTTAACTACAGCCTTAAGTTTATTATCATCATCTTTGGTTAACCTTCCAGAACGTAGAAAATCTTAAAAAATAAATTTTTCTTGAACTAAATCTAAAAATCGATACTTATCACAAAGAGTCTGTTATTGAATCTTATATAGTCTTTGACTGGCTTGTGTGGTACGTTTTTTTATTTTAAAAAATATTAATGCAATTAAATTTTCTCAGCTTTTGTTAATTTTTTAATGCTCTGTTTATGCGGTTTAAAGGGCGATGTGATAGAAATTGCATGATATCTGGCACGTGAAAAAAGCTCTGTTCAAATGAATTAGAGTTATAAGCCAGATGTATCATAGATTGAAAGGTGGAAAAAGCTGTACAATATTAATTACAAGCGCATTATAGGAGAAAAAGAAAGTGCTGACATTTCTGCAGCTGATTCTTACATTGTCACCACATTACCAAAATTAGTTACCGGATATGTTGCTAGAAATGTATATAACGTAGATGAGACCGCATTATTTTTTATAAATTTTACATTAGCGAATATTTTCAGGAAAACAATCTTAGTGCTGAAATGGAATTAACTTTGTAATTGAAGATAGCATCTTAAATAAACTTGAATGCCATAAGCAGTTATCCATACCGGGTTTCTTTAAAACCAATTAAATGATATGAATGTTTAATTAGTATTTTAGAATCAATACTCCTTTTTAAAATTAATATTGCACAACAATCATTACGTAATTGTATTAAGTAAACTTCTTTTAATACGTCATATCGGTTATTACCATATTTTTTTCGATGTCCCGGCAATATCGTATAAAAGCGAAGTCTGCTGTATTTTATTATTTATTATGAAAACTTAACAATAAGTATATCGAACAAAACACATCTATTGTAAAGAATATTGAATTAATAATTTAAAACTTTCTTTGTTGATTAAAATTAAATTAATAACAATAACAAGAAAAACAGAAATAACTTTCGAATAAATTAATAATTACCTTATTATTATTATTAATAATAGTAATAATAAGAAACAAAATTAATAATTATAAATATTTTAAATGTTAATATTATTAAATATTCAATATAATAATGTTATTATTATTTTCATAATTTTATTAAAACTTTTTTTTGTATGCATTAAGGTAAAGTGGAGTTCAGCAATTATTTTATTAATTAAAATCAGATTATCGTCTCTGACATTATAAAAAATAACATTTTAACGGAAATGAACATTATATTAAAATAAATAAATTATTAATTTCATCAAATTTCCGATAGATCTTCAATTAGAATTGTCTACATTTACAGAATTAGACAGAGATTAATGAAAGTTAATGTTCCAGAAATAATTTTTTTTTGAATTTTGAATTATTTTAATTTTATTTTTTTTTGTTAAAACAGCTTTAATGAAATTTAAAACAAAATATTTACAAACTTAAAAAATTAAAATAATTATTTCAGAAAAAAAGATAAAAGTAATACATTAAAAAAAGAGAAAAAATGTTTAAGTAAAAATTGAAAAAATATTTTTGAAAATCTAATGACAAAACATGGCTTACACAAAATAAAACATTTTTATAAAAATGTTTAAATTGGTTAACATTTATTACCTTTTTAATATTTAAGCTATTGCACGTAATATGTATGTAATTTGGTGTTTTTGTTCTTTTTTTTTTAATAATTCAAGTTATAAATAAAATGACTAAGACAAATTTAAATGTCGAAATAAAAAATCGGATATGTGGCCTTTGTTACACAAAATTGTCATCCTGAAATGCAGAATATTTTGAAGAAACATGGTATTCAAATTCCATTATCCACAATACAAAGAATTGGCTAACAGTTCAAGACAGTTCAATGAAAACCAGGCTCAGACAGACCCAAATAAACTACAAGTCGATATAACAATAGACTGAAATTTGAGGTCACTAAAGATCGTAAGAAAACTATTACAAAATTAGCTGAGGAAAAAATTTCCAAGACGAGTCAAAGAATGTGGGTTTGCATCTATGTGTTGCTGCATGGAAACCATTTTATTCAAAAAAGAATATTAAAGACAGATTACATTTTTATAATCTTTACGGTATGTATGATTCTCAGTGGTTTCAATATGTGTTCTGGAGTGATGAGTGTCGAATTGAATTTCATAAAGATGCCCCTGAACGCTGATTCGATGATCAACTGAAAAATATGTAATGGAATGTATTTCCACCTCAAAAAACATAGCGCTGGGAGAATTATGGTTTGGGGAATATTCTCAGTATCTGGAGTTGGTGAGCTTATAAGATGTACTGGGTCAATTAATCTCAAAGAGTACCAAAGGATATTAGATATTGGATTGCTTCCAAGCATCGAGAAGTTATGCACGGTAAATGAAAGACGTGTTATTTTCCAACAGGGCAATGCACCGGTGCACACAGCAAAACCCACAAAAGCATGGTTGATGAAAAAATGTGTACCGGTTATGTTTTGGCCTGGACAATCGCTAGATCTTAATCCCATTGAGAATATATGGGCATACATAAAGGCAAAAACTAGCCGGGAAAAATTTCAATATTGCTGACCAACTGTGGAAAGCAGTCGAGAAAGAATGGAAAATCATTAATACAGAACATTGTCAGAGACTATCATATAGCCTACCCAAACGGCTCAAGTTGCTTAAATTGGCCAAATGAAAATGTATCCCTTATTGACATTTTTTATTTAGTTAATGATATATTGTTTGAAAAGTTTTGTAAAATTGTTAAAATAAATGTCATAATATATGATATAAATTATGTAAGCCTCATTTTTTGTCCAGGTGTGTAATTGTTATGCTTACAAAATATCTGTATTGTCATAGTTAAAAAGGCAACTAAGCCATTATATTTTATAGATAACAATGACAGAAAAGAGACCAAGTTTTAATTGATTAAAATATAATTATTTAATTTTAATTTAATACAAAATATTTTGATGGAGATAGGGTGAAGGCCATGTCTAGAGGTACATCGTTCTTTGGTTTGAAAAGATGATATTCACAATGTATAAGTGCCAAATTTTGTGTAAATGTTTTGTATATGATTTTTCAAATAAAAATGTAAAGTGTAAGAATATATATATTAAAATTACATTAAGACTACTTCAGTATTTATTTAAATACGTTTTTAAAAATATAACAAAAATTTTTAGAATACCGAGTATCCACTAAAATTTTATAATAATGTAATAGAAAGATCAAAGTTTACAACGTTGTCATGATTGATAAATGTAATTGATATCTTATTAAATATTTTTTATAGATTCAATTGATTTGTATTTCCTTTTTAGATATTAATCAAAATTATATAATAATGAGTCATAATAATGGCATATTAATAAAACACGCTAAAGAGGCGTCAAGGATTGAAAACTTAGTTTCTGAATTAATGGAAATAGTAGAAAATTATCATGTTCAAATTGATATTTTAGATGAAAAAGTGAAAATGTGTTTTGATATTTTTTGACCATCTCACATTAATTAGAAATAGAGATGAATTTCTTAAATCATAAGTATAAATAATCTTAAAAAAGAAAACCCTCCAGAAATACGTTTTATTAAAGATTTTTTAGTGGGAGGCGGATTCTGAAAAGAAACGTGCATAGATATGATTGGGAAAAAACGACTATTGGGTTATCAACTCATTAATCGTTATGTATTAGTTTGGAAAAATTATATATAAATATATCTAGTAACACATTAAAACTGATCGATACTGTACAGCCATGCTAAAATTAAATATTTCTAAAATGTAAGTTTCTTAAAGAAGATTTAGAAATAAGACGCTTATTGTTGATTATTAAAAGTAGTTAAACATTTTTTATATTTAAAACTATTATGAAACTTAGGTAAATATATGTTATAAGAAATTTTGGAAACAATGAAAACTTATTATTTCAGCTATCAGAACATAGAAAATTTTAATTTTAAAATCATATTTATGTTGCAATGTTGCGGTTTTAATAGTATTATAATACTTAAAATAAAAATCATTTAAATTTTAATTAAGGGTATTTGTTTTAAATTCTCCGTAATAATAATAATTCAAGGTCATTCTATAAATAGAATTTGATAATTTTAAATATAAATATAGAATTAAGTATTAAACAAATTTATAAAACAAGATTCTTGTAGTTAGAAAGAAGATGTTTTTAATAATTACGAAATAAATTATTAAAATAAACTCAGACTCCTGGAACATAAACCGATAGATAATCATAAAACCATTTAAGTACAATTTTACAACTTTACAGAAAATGTAATTTGGAATTTATGAACAATTTTAAATTACAAATTTAAACAAAAAATTAGGGAAATAAGGTAGATTTTTCTTGTGAGTAATAAATGTCATTTATTAAATCTGTGGGAACGCATTAAGATTTAATTTTCGAATAAAATGATAAATTAGCTAATTAAAAAATATTTAGTGTCGATAAATTTAATTTTTCAATACTTTCAGGTTTCGATCAAAAATATTCTTCCTGCTGTGATCGACATTAATTAAAATCCAATTTTCCAGTTGATCTCAGGAATTTATGCCAATGGTTTTGTGTTAAAAATATTAATAAAATAATTAGAGAAAATTTTTCATAATTACTGCTGACCGATCCTTTTCAAATACACGGTGTCTTAAGAGAATGTTACCCCTCTTAAAAGTAAATATTCTACATTGTTTAGTTAAGGTCAATATTGTTTTTTGTAATTTTAATAAACAATCATATATAAAAGTATGAAAAAATCAGGGAAATGTGTACAATTTATGAGATACGGTCTATAGCATCAATTTACGATAATTTATTAAAACACGTGTTCAAAAGGAAAATCCTCTCGGCTTAAATATTGTTGATATGGTTAAACGATTGAAAAACTTTAAAAGTTATAATAATATCTTTTGGAATTTGCACACATTCTCAGTGTATTGAAGTTTTAGTTCCTTAAAAGCCGCTGGTGTTGTGCTATAAACCTTATCCTTCGTATAATCCAAATGAGTAGCCTAATAAGTTGGATTGTTAATAAAAAAAATTAACAATCTCGTGTAAAACTGGCCTCGTCACTCCAGGTATTCTGTCTTGAAAAATATACATCACAATTGCATTTTTCTAAGTATCATTCACAAAAATCTATTTCATTGTCTGGACTATCTTCTGATAGAGCATTAACCAATCTGGTGATATAACTTTCAAATTATTACCTTTTAAAAATTGATAGCATTTTTTGAGACCCCTAGAAAAAATGTTCTTTTAGAAATTTTGTTTATCTTGGAATAAAATTTCACAATAACCGAGGAATAAACAAAAAAAATGAAAAAATGACTCGAAATCAAAAATGAGTGATATACGATAGGAAAACAATAATATGACACTTCTCAGTGAGGCTTAAGGTAATCCATAAAATATTAAAAGCTTTTAAAGCCCTTATCATAGAGAGGAGAGGCTTAGATTTCTCCATTTGGATCAGATCTTCAGAATTTTTTATAGTAGAATATTTTGCAACAAAACATCAATGTTTATTTCACTTCGAAGTAAAATGGTAAGGTTCAAAAATAATTCGCTTTTTTCAGTCATTTATTGGACATTATTTTAACGATTTATCTTTTGTTTTGTAGCGCTTATTACGCATATCCTTTAACAGTGCACATTTGAACCTACATTTGTTTAAATTAAACTTTTTAATTTACGCTATAATAATGTGTTTAGTAATTATAGAACTCACCATGAAAAAGAAGTAGTTACACTCAATTTCCTTTTACGAATTTAAGCTGGGTCATAAAGGAGAACACACCAGTCTTAACATCAACTTTGCATTCGGACAAGAAACAACATACAAACCCATGCTTTAACGTTTTGATTGGGACTCCGATTGGAAAACTGGTATTTTTTTCAACGGGCATAAATAAGCTTAACTTGTTGGTTAACGTGTTTTGAATCGAATGGTTATTATTTCGATTAATTATGTTTTGTTCTTATTAAAATATATGCATTTGAAGATCAATGTTATAAAGCGATATTATTCTTTAACAACCCAAGAAAAATTTCAATTTTTCGAAGAATCCTTCAAGAAAAATCTTGAAAGTGACTGCTTTAGTCAATCAAAAAGTGATACATATACAGAAAGATGATTTAGAACTGTTCCTAATACTCATGTCTGGAATAAAATTTTCCTTTCGTCTTTTCCAATGAACCGGAAAATTATCCCAACATTAAAACAAAAGAAGTTGCGCCAGACCCCAAACTTCTTTAATGAGCATGGGCATGTAGCATTTGTGAGCAGCCTGAAAAAGAAAATTCCAACGGAATCGCTGTCTTCCTCTCAGTTTTGGTAAATATCACCATGCCAAATGCGCAATGAGCGATTTTATATTGAATGACAAATGAATAAATAAATAAATAAATAAATAATTTAAGACTTTAAATCGTTGAGCGAAAATTTTCTCTTTCAGATAATAATGCTCATCCAAATAATTTACTAAATTGTCAAGATCGGATTATTTCAATGATCCTTACTCCGCTGAATGGAAGGAAATTTTATCAATTTCACCCATTCCCGAAACCTTGATTAAGTCAATCAGAATTAATACAAATTTCATAAATATTTTCAATAAAATATTATTATAAACGATTCCCAGTGAATTCTTTGATAAAATAATCACTAATCATAGGAGTAATAATAGTAAAAATAATATTAATTAAAAAAAATATTCAAAACTTGCGCGTTTGTTAAAAGTATTTAAACAAAACCGTGTTTTGATTAAGAACTAAATTTACGGTGGTGAAAAAATTGTTAAGTGATCGAGAAGGAAACATCTTAAAGTGACCCTTTATCTGTGATCCATCCATTCTTTCAAAGGAAATTGGTTTCGTGTAATGATGGTCAGGACATTATGATCTTTAACTTTATAGTTTCAAGGTTATACATGGTTTTTGGATATCACTTTCTACATCTTATGATATTTTCTTAATTTTTTAGATTACCTTTGAGAACGGATTTGCTTCTATAATCTCATCGGATAAAATCATGATGCAGACCAGAAGACGTATAGCAGATGTGTTTGTTTGGATTGTCAGGGAGTAATACACTTCGAAATTTTGTCAAAGAGGAAAGGAATTAAATAGGATATTTACACTGATCAAAATTCAACAAGGAAACCCAAGTCAATTTGCCAAAATTGGCAACCTTTAAAGGCATTGTTTTTCAACATGAAAATGCAAAAACCGTATAGTTTTTTGGGCATCGCAAAAATTATTCAACCTCATTGGGACGGTCGCCACATTCAATATATAGCACCGATCTTGTCTTTTTGGATTACCACTTGTTTCGTTTTATTCTTGAAACTTTTACTTATGATGATGACGTCAGACCCGATATGTTACAACTTATTGCAGAGAAACCCAAGAGCTTTTTGAGTGTGAAATATTTATGCTTCCTGGAGGATGGCTGCAGGCCCTTGATAAAAATTGATATTCCTAATTTTATAAAAATTTATTCTCTCATATAATTTCCTGTCTTTTGCTTCTTCAAAATAATTGGCAATTACTTTCTGGCCAACGCAATACTCTTATGCTAAAGATTGATCGAATGAATCACGTGAAATGTTCCTGAAAAGGGCATTGCTAAAATTATCTTTTAAAGTTTAATCAAATATTCAAACTAAGGAAGAACGGAAAAATACCACCATGAAGATATTTTGTGTTGAAATAAAAGTTACTGTCAGTCGCGGGTTATAAATTTGGTTAATATCGAAAACTGATAATTTGGCGAACCTTAAATTTCCGAAGGATGATAACATCAAGAGATTCCTTAAAGACCGCACCAAGTTCTTTGATTGAATATGTTTGTAATAAAAGAGAGAACAAGATTTATTGATAGTAGACCTAATCTATCGAGAGTTAAGGGATGTCTCTTTGGGCCGAGACGAATCTCCTAAGATTTCTCGATCTCGCCAAAAATGATTTTATAACATATTTTATTAGAAAAATGAAAAATAAATATTTTAAATATCCAATCCTTACCTGACCACTAATCAATGCCGCACAGATCATGAGTTGGGATTTTGGAGAAATACACGGGGGTCTTTTCGCTGTTTTCTGAGCAGATTCAAATATGCGAGCAATACGATTTGTTTTGGTTAATAATGAAGCGTACATCATAGCAAAACCTAACCCAAGTAAGATTCTTTGAATGGCACACGTTACGACCGTTGGTTTTAAAAGAAATATGAAGGATACCAAATAGCAAACCAAACATCCAGACAGTATCACAAATGAAAGCTCTCGTCCTGACGCTCTGACAATTGGAGTGTTTTTGTAATAATAAAATACACCAATAACAAAGGATGTTGTGGCACATCCTAGAAAACTCAAGATCATTGGAATGATTGCGAACCAGCTGTTAAGCTTCATGTATAGCACCTGAGGGAAATAAAACACGTTTATCATTATATAATATTGTTTGTTATCAGACATAAAATTAATTTTATTCCCAAAGGGTTGATGTAAAACCTTGCTTGAATGTAGTGATCATCTTTAATGTTAAATTATTTAAGATGACTGGTTATTTGACATAAAAACAGGAAAACCACATGAACCTTTCTACAAATCATATTTTTTGACTTACTAAGAATCTTTATCACAGTCACCTAGAAGAAAAATTCAAAACCAAATATTCAGTACGATTCAAGGTGAGACATCTCTTATTGATAATTAACTTGTGACGTCTGTTAATCTGGATAAGTCTTTGTGGTCTGACCTTGCACAGCGCATAAGATAAAAGACACAAAATTGTCTAAAGAATTGAATTTGTGTTGATGGTAAAACTTGTTGACACGGCCAACGCTCCAGAAATTTGTTCGGTCGATGATTTTTGGATGAAACCAAGTGTGTGAGGTAGGCTAATAATTTACGAGACAAAGATTTACAGCAACTTGCGAATCGCTTACGTCACGTGTTCAAGAAAGTCAGCATTACCAAAAAATATCGATTTGACAAAGCTTGCTTCACTGTGTGACATTGGTAGTCTTTGATTTTAATCTAATTTTAGAAAGTATTTTGTGTAGTGGTAAAAATTTTGTCCAGAATAAAATGTGTTGTTTTATTAAAACGTTTTCGTATTTTTATTTTATCAAGATTAATAGGCGTCCCATAAAATCTAATAACCAGAGCCATCTTTTTCATTATTTCATGAAAATCAAATTTGAGTCATTCACTTCTCTGATATAAAGAATAATTCTTATCAGAAAAACATTTTCTTTTTCCTCAGTCATTAACAGGTCTTAGCAGTAAACCCTTTGAAAAAAGCTAGAAGATCAACAAACGGTTGTCATAGATTTACGTAATATAAAAAATAGTATTGAATATTTTCTATGCCTCCTCTGACCCATCTGTTGCGATGAACATCTTTCGGGAGAGAAGCGGTTTTTCGGTGTTTTCGGTGTGTTCTAACGTTTATTTAATCCATTATTATACAAAACGATAATTAAATAATAACAGATAAAACGAATTGGTTGGAAACGGGTAAAAACTGTCATTTTATTTGGGAATATCTCGAAAAGTATTTGATGACACTACAAATATTTCTTGCAAAATTGCCGAAAGGAAATTATAAAAATATTAAATTATTTATTTTTTGACATTTGTCACAAGAAAAAAATTGGAAAAAGAATAATTAATTAATTAATACGAAATTAATTCAGACATTAATTACTGACTTTTTCATTGATTAGAATATTGATTGAGCCCGAAGGACCAACGATGAATTAATATTGATATTTGAATAAAATAATAATGATAATAATAATAATAACAATAACAATAACAATAATAATAATATTATTATTAATAATAACCATAATAATGATAATAATAATAAAAATAATGATATTAATAATAATAAGAAGAATGAAAATAGTAATTATATATATAATTAAAAAAACTTTTTTAATTTTTAATTTTAAAATCCCATTTATATTTCTAATGTAGTGGATTATAAATATTAAAAATAGTTTTTTAAAATAATAAGAATTAATTATAAATATTTTGTTTTAAATACTGGGTGATCATCCGAAAACCGGGAAATTTAAAAAAAATTATTATTGTCATTATACATTCAATTTCATTATTTATCATTTCATAATTATTGATTTTTTTAGATCGTTAATTTAATGCGAGAAGGAAAAAAATTATCAGATTTTGAGAGACAAGTAATAATTCTGTTTAAGACGGAAAATCCTACATGGGAATTAATAAAATGTTCAAAGGTGTTACATGATTTTTTTGGAAGGTTTACAAAACACCAATTTGATAATGTCGCTGCATGTTTTAAAACAAACCTGTTACAAATTACCCGGACAAAAAGAATAGGATCCCATAACCGAATTTCTGATGAGAAACGTGAAAATGTGAAGACTTTAGCTTTATCACCAGTTCGTGTAGGAGATAGTGAAAGGAAGCACTTGAGACAGCGAGAAATATCCCGGGAACTAGAAATATCAAAAACACCCGTTTTTAATATCATGAAACAATATATGCTGAAGTGCTATAGAAGATTAAAGTGCAATTTCCTCACTCAACGGCATAAAATAATGCGTATGAAGTCCCGGGCACTGGCTAATCGTTTTGGACAAATGGATGCTTGGAAGAAAGTGTGGTTCTCGGAAGAAGTAAAGTTTTCATTGCGACCTCCTTTAAATCTACAAAATTAGAGAATTTACCGTGAGGTTACCGTGAAAACTGACATACTCAATGAAGATCTACTGGTTGAATATGACAAATTGAAACTCTCTGTATTTTGTTATGATGCAGTGTCCTTCTATGGAAAAACAGAACTTAGATTTATTGAAGGCTTTGGTTCAGAACAAGAACATCTCCCTTGTTACAGAAGTAAAAGGAAAACGGTAAATCACAATATCTATTGTGACGAAATGTATCCTCAAATGTTCAGAGATATATAGAATGTTATGGAAGGTGAAGCATGGGCATGGCAACAAGTTACTCCAGATTTCATCGAACCGGAACACTGGCCATCAAAAAGTCGAGATCTGAATGTGATTGATTATTGTATTTGGAGTTTCTTACTGGCAGAGACAAAGAAAAATTGTTCTCATATAAATACAATTGATGAACTGAAACTCACCTTGATAGATGCTTGGAACAACATCTCGCCAGCCGCACTTCGCACGGCAACGGAAGCTTGATCCCACGGTTAGAACGATGTCATGCTACTCAATGAAGCCATTTTCAACATATATGAAATTCATGTATATTTGTTGTAAATATAATTTTTTTTGAAATTTCCCGGTTTTCGGATGACCACCCTTATGAATTAAGTATTACAGAATTTAATTTAATGTATTATAAAAGTTAGACAATGTTTTAATTATGTATTGATTATTGTATTATAAAATTTGATAAATTAATAATGTTAACATTTAAAGGTATTTTCTAAAATGTATAACGACATGAAAATCCATGGATTGTTTGAATATTAAAATTGTTGATGTTACTGAATAAATTATTATAAAATATCTCCTCTTATGGATAGACCGATAGATGCTACCAGAATGCTACCAGAAGTACTAATAATAATAGTAATAGTAATATAATAATAATAATAAAATAATAATAATAAAATTCAATATTACTATTTAATTATCTTAGTATTTGGTGTTGTCTATTGAAAATGAAATTACTGTTACTACTAAAGGGAAAATATTTTTATTCATCTTTTTAAGTAAAATGTGAATAAAATACAATTATTTTCGTAAAATATGATTATTTTATTAATTCCCCTAATTTCGGAGAATAGTACGATGGAATTTATTTATTTGCATTTCCTCAATGAAAGTAATTACATTTGGACTAAATATTTCACAATATTCTCTTGTACAAATTAATATATTGGCAAACACATCCGAGAGCGGTGCTGAGAGTATGACTTGGATATGTAAATTTAATAAGAAATATGTGACAGACACTTCAGCAATTATTTTTGGAGTTTTTATTTTATATTTGTTTTAATTACGATCCGTAGGAGGCAAAGGTCTCAGTTGTTGGAAGTAGAATAATATACTCACTCATACTCAGTTATACCCACCAGACCTGTCACCGTTTGATTTTTATTTGTTCTCCTCACTGAAGAGATCGCTCTGGAAAAAAGTTTATAATGTTTTCTGATGTTGTGTAATATTTTATCTATTGAATGTTTTGCTGATAGAACTCCGTTTTCAATCCAATATATGAACAATTTATGAGGGGAAACACCGGCTTACTCCACAGGGAAAACGAAAACGTTCATTATCAAGAAGTAAAATTATGAAAATTTTGGTTGTGAGAAAGTATAGCGGTACTCATATTTTCGAGTATTGTTCGAAATTGCCGTTCAATTATTCCGTTAGTGTTGTGATAACGTTGCGGATTGAAAAAATATTTCTGCGTCAGTCTGTGTGTATAAAGTCTTAAAGACTGTAGATTCGTAAACCTTTCTCAATCTGAATGAATTTCTTTCAGTGCGCCATAATTACAGAACTATTCATTTTCTCGTTATTAATCTCAAACTGTCACTTCATCTTGTTTCATTATTGCAGCTAATATAGTGCAATTTTTGTATTGATCTAACGGACCATAGTATTTATTTTCAAACATTATTATTATTATTATTATTATTATTATTATTATTATTATTATTATTATTAT
>JBBMKC010152889.1:0-15670 GCA_037834085.1 Bipalium vagum
TTATTATTATTATTATTATCAAGATTAGATATCAGAAGAGCATGCAAAAATTAATAATAACAATGCTAATAATAATAAAATAATAATAACAAATGTACATTTAGTAAATAAAAAAATAAAAAATTATTGCAAATATTTTCTTATCGAATCTCAAAGTCTAATCCGAATTATGGCCGGATAATTAAATTTAGTATTATACTGCCTTATATCAGGAATAGACATTAGGAGAGTAGTAATTGGCCAACGACCGAAAATTCGATTAGAAAATCTTTATAAATTTCGAATTCTCTAAGGATAGTTGCATAAACAAAAAAGAAAAAACATTCGGTTTACCAGAAGAGTTAAAAACTCGTCAGAAAATTATTCAATTTTGAGCAGAAGATTTTAAATTCGTGGAAGAGTGAAAGAGTATGATGAAGTCGCAGCAATAGGAGTTAACGAACACCAAGTTAAAAATTTTTACTGATGTTCGTTACAGAAAAGTATAGCAAAGATATTTTGAAATATTACGTAATAATCTGTAAATATCTGTAAATAAAAAAATATAAAATCAGTATAAAAAGTATGTTAATTATTTATTTTGTTAAAAAAAATCAAACAAAGTTGCATCTCTTGATTTTTTTTCCATCAAAATGGGCTGTTTTAATCAATAGATGAGTTCAAAATTTTCTAATTGATTTTCAGCAAAAAAGCATTTTAATATTTCAATTAATATAAAAGCTTCACAAGATTGGATCGTTTTTTCAACTGCGATGTTTTTTTCATCTTTTTTTGAATCTTGAATATTATCAAAAAAATTCATTCAACACTCTTCCTTTAAGACTTTACCTTTGTATCGGGATCGAATTTCATCCGTATTATTTAGATAAATTTTCAGCTGCAAATATTCTTAGAATTGTTGAAAATTGCTCAAAAACTAAATTCCAATGTATATTTTAAAAATTTGACCTTTGTGAGATTCATTAATTACGAAACGTCTTGCATAGAGCAACAGAAAAAAATAATCTTCATCACGACGGGTTCGGGCCACACACTGCAAAAGTGACGTAGCAAAATTTGAAAGCCTTTCAGTGGTAAATAATGCTTCAGCTTCGATATAGCCAAGACATCACACCTTCAGATTACTATTTGTTCCGATGTTTACAACAATTTCTTCGTGGCAAAAAGTTTGGCAGAATTTATGATATAGAAACTACCCTGACTCAGTTCTTTAATAAAACGTTCAGTCCCTGTTATGACAATGGCATTGAAAGTTTGATCAAACGTTGGAAAGAGGTTGTAGATAAAAATAGAGAATATATGCAAATATATACTTGATTGACTTCGTTTTATTATTTGTATAAATAAATTTAAATTTTCTAAAAATAACGAACTTTCAATTTGAAAACTCTAATATCTCTAATACCATAATGTTCTTATAGGATTTCCAAGTAAACTTAAATCAAATAATTAAAATAATGTTATTATGATATTATCTCTTTTTACTTTCATTATTACTGCAACACCTTGTATTTACTTTAAAAATAGTATTTACTTTCCATTATTGAGTTCTTCTTACGACCTATTCCCAAGATTGAAGTATTTTGCAATACTCCTAGGTCAATGCTTATTCTTTTACTTGGAACGGAAACAGATTTTAATGGCCTGGTTCCACTTGAAAGGTTCTCCATCAATGACATTTTTCGATAACTCCCAATATTCAGTTTTTGATTGATATTTTCTTTATTCCTACCAGTTTTATGTATGAGATTAACAGGTTTGAGATTAGTTTGAGTCTCTTTTAAGTTCGGTTGATTAACAGTCTCAAAACTTATATTTAATATTTCGATTGGCCTGTAAATATTAACTGATTCTTTCATTGATTGATCTTCGTCTGTTTCTTTATTATTAGAGATCATTTCAGGAATAAAGCTGCAAAACCTGTCCTCTTGTTTATTCGATTCAGTCTTGTCTGTAGACTTCTTTTCATCATTTGGACTTTGTAAATTTATATCTTCTTTCCCTTGTTTGATATCCTTGATAATGATTGGAAGGTCCCTGTTGTCTAAATGACTTAGTGGGAGTATTATTTCAGGATATTGGTTCGAATTTTCTTTTTTATATTCTTCCGTTTCCAAGTTACTTCCGTCCAGCTCATGTTCATGGTCAATTATGCATTTCACATAATTCTTATTTTTTGAACAAGAAGACATGGAGGCTTCTATTTTCTCAAAAGAATTTCTTTTCTGTTCTTCATTCGAAATTGGACTGTTTTCTTCTTTATTATTTAATATATCTTGACTGATTTCAGTGAAATATTCTGAATTAGATTCAACCGTAGTTTTTGATTTTTCTAAATTTTCTGGGAATTTTATATTCGATCCAATACTTACCCTTCGTGAGATCAAATCAAACTTTGATTCATCATCTTTTTCTTCAACATTTTCCTCTTGGCACCTCACTTTTCCATTAACATTATCGACATTTAATAATGCACATTGACTTTCAACTGACAATGTATCATCACGGTGAACTGCTTCAGCATTCTGAAATTCATTTTCAGGGAGTTCTTGCTTTTCTTGAACATTTTTATTAACATTTGTCATTATTTCTTTATCAGGTTTTTCTTCTTTGTCGAAGTTGATTCTTTCGGATAACAAATTCAATCTTTCAAAAGTGTTATCGATCAAATGATCGTCTGTCGGTAGATCTTCCAAGCTATTCTGCGACATACTTTGTTAGTGAAGTATGGACTTGTACTATTGTAAGGTTATTATGAATGTTACTTGGGTTCTGTTTTCTATAACTAAATGATTATTGACTGTGCTCAGTAAATATCAATGTGCAGTGAATATTTAAATTATGAAGGTTAAGCGTTTTGCATTTCTTCACCTTCTATACTAAAGACTATAAAATTAAATAAATGTTTTGAAAGCTCTTTCTTGTCTTTAGTTATGGATAATTATTTTTAAGGACTCTCAGACATGCTTATGATTCATATGAAAAAGAGGATCTAGAAAATTTATTTTAAACATTGTTATTATCACCGTAAGAAAAAAGAAATAATTTTATTAAAAAATGTCTCATAATTGTTACCCATAAATTATTTTGCTTTATATTTTTATATGTGAGGTAGAAAAAGCCTTTTGTTCAATTTATTTTTCTGCTATGAAAACTGTATTTACGTTTTAACCCTCTGAATATCATTTCCCTTATTATCATGACCCATTTAATATCAAGTAAAACTGAAATTCATTTGATTTATTCCATTGAAATAATATTCTTGTTAATATCACAACCCGGTTAAAGTCTTGTTATCAAGCGGGTTACACTATAATATTTAATTTCAGAACAATGACAAAAGAGAAAAACAATTTTTTTGTCCATATGTTGTATTACTGCAAAATGCGAAGACATTTTCTCCATATAGCACAAATAACTAACTCATTCTTGGAATAGAATGTCGTCATGCTAATCTCACAACCATTTCACTCCCTAGACATGAATTAACTAAGAATTTTAGTCAAATACAGAACTATTTCAAAGTAATTTATTGTATAGTTAAAAAAATTTTAATTATTTGAGTTATATCATTTTAAAGGTGATTAAATATTCTAAAAATATTTGTTTAAGGGGGTAAATGAGCTGATGCAAAAAAATATTTGATTTTATATTTTATTTTGGTTATAGAAAATTTTGAAAATCGTGCGCTCCTTCGACATAATACAATATTTAATCATGAAAATATCACGAAAAATAAATAAAATTATTTGTCGTACTTGAAAGTGAAGTACAGGACAATTTGAACAATATGAAATGTCAGTAATTACTCTGCAATTAAAAATTCAGTACACCGAATGATGGTGTAGATTATTTAAAGCATACTCGCTAAAGAATCTTCGCAAAGTAAGACCAACACCATAATTTTTCAATTTTATGACATCGCTAAATTCTGATATTTATTCAGGTGCTTACTACTTATTGGGAGACAAATGTCAAAAAATGATCATGCTTAAGAAGTAATGATCTTGAAGTCATTTAATTTTTTAATGCCAAAAGGTAGAGTTTGTTTACAAATATTTCTGAACGTATGATGAAACATATATACAGGGATAAAATGTTAATGTATACAGTTGATTGCAAACATTGTGTTGTTCTTCTCAACATCCGATCGTTAGCTGCTAAGTCTGCAAAACCAAAAACTGCAAATATAAAAAACAATCTAGTTTCGGGACAAACCATACGCTTGCAATCGAGATTAAATTGATTCTTTAGTTCACCTCCCAGCAACAAATGAAATGTCAAATGAATGGAAAGAGGATCATCCATAGACGCCTAACTAACCAAGAAGACCTTATCCTCCAAATATTGTACTGCTAAATAGAGGAGAGTGGCTTATGGGTGGCCTATTATATTAAAATATTATGGACAGTTTCAAGTTAAAGAGAACAAAACACGAGTCTTGAATCCACGAGCTTACATATAGCTGTATCACATCGGTTTAAATGAAAGAAGTCAAATTAATATTATGAATGTTTCTTTATTCGACTATAGATCATAATTCGAGGCAGTAGCAACTGAATGTAGCTGAGTGGGTTAAATAGAATACTTACAGAAGAGATTTTTTCCACCTAAAAGCTATTTGTATACTCAATAAGCCCTGGTGAACTGGAAACGGAAAATTATAAGCATCTATACATAATTAACTCAATAGAAATAAAGATTCTAAAGCAGTACTCAATCGTTGGTTAAATAAAAATTAATTGATATAAAGAACTAAAAAATAATTAAAAACAGAAATCGGGTATTAGTTGAGTGAAGAGATGATTTTTATATAGAGACTGCAAGCGACGAAATTATGAGGAGTGCCGATGGTCGTGACGCATGTTCAGGGTATATATTGTATGACTGTTTTACAGCTAGGATTAAAATTTTTCTGTCAGTTTGCACCTTTGATGCTTTGTAAGGCCTATTTTTTCAGCGAGGCACTGTTACGAGAATTCCAAGAACCTAGTAAGAAGACATTTTAACATCCAGATTCACTGAGATGTTATGTAATTGTGCATGTTGATCGGCTATCTCTGGATATTTGGTGGTATTGTTAGTGCGAGTTTTATTGAAGATGAAAATTTACCGATACCCTCCGATAGTGGCATAACCTTTTTTAAAGTAGTAAACCTTTAAAAAAAGATTTTCGGATCCGAAAACGGAAAATTTGGGAATGAACATTTAATGATCCTGATCTCTATTAATGCAGTTTATGGCTAAGAATTGATTGGTTCTGACTTTTTTGAAGATAAAAGAGAAAGAATAGTTACAATTAATGAAGCTCGAGAGATGAATTTATGCAGTGACATTGGACGTACTTATTTTTTTAAAAATTTATGATCTGCTATCTCACAAATTTGATTATTTTTTACTTTGATTATCCCTCTGATCAGAATAAAAATATATCAACAAAACCCCTAACCATTGATAAGCTAAAGGAGAAGTGCATAAAAACAAAATTCCTGAAAATGCGTTTAAAATCCATATAGAACTCCATCAAGAGTATCAGTCTTTGATAACAAGATCAAAGAAACAATAAACGAAATATTTTTGTCCACATAGCTCTGATTTCAGACAAAGTAAAACCTTTAAAATATAAAAATAAATGTTTTATTAATAATTTAAATTTTCAGCTCTTTTTTAAAATACGAAATTTTGTGAAAATTTATTAAAAAATTAAAATATTTGAAAAAATTCTAAAACATTTTAATATTTTTAGAATAATTTACCATTTTATTTTTTATTTTTTTTAATTTTTCTTATTATTGTTATAAATTTAATATTTCACTACAAGTATAAAAGAAAAATAATTTTCATAAAAAGAAAAAACACATATTTCGTATGTTCAATTGATTGACTGTATAAGATTAAAAGTAATATACCTGATTTTCACAAATCCAATTAGATATTATTTTCTACTGAGAAACAAAGGGCATTAAACGAGAAAACTGATCCCCAGCCTGCGAAAATTCACGTTTTATCAGCGAATGACATAACAATGAGTTACCAAGCTTCCTGGACTACGAGAATTGCTGCCATGGATATGGAATAGCTCTCAATAGAATGAAGCATGCTTATTTCTGGTTTCATTTCACTGTACACAGTTTTATTTAAGATTCAGAATCAATCTATTCAATAGTCAGTTGTCCTCAACAGAGAAACAATAAGAAAATAATATGGTTTAATTGAGTTTCAGTAAACTAAGATATATTACAAATATTTATTATTACCAAAGGTCTTCTGAATATTCAAATCGTGTATTTTTGTTGTTCTTTATTATTTCTTGTATTTTTATTATTTTATTTTTTAGTTATTTTATTATTCTTCAATTTTTTGATACAATTATGAATTCAATTGAAAAAGGAAGGAAGATATAAAACAAATGTTTTACAAAAAATTTTCCATCATTTTAGGATTTGTATATTTTTTGTAATATTTATCTATCCTACCAACCCTTCAAAATAAAACATGTTTAAGTCTATAAATTTTATCAATGTTGAATAAATGTCAAGAGAATCCAATTCTGTAGCACTATCAGGCACTCAAGGGAAACTAATAATAATTTAATTAAATATCAATATTATAATTAAATCGATGATTAAAAGAATTAATCCAAAATGAAAAAAACTAAAGACCAAAAATCAATGACTACTCCAATTATATTTTTCGATTTTTTAATATCATTCCAACTTCCTCTTTGTAAATGTACGTAACGTAATTTAATATTCTTGTAACTCAATTTTTGCATCATTATTAATATTATTTCTTATCTAAGTGATCTTCTTATCTATTTCTTCTTCTATTTCTTATCTAAAAACTCTAAATAATTAATTAAAATTCAATAAAATTAATTGTTTCTTCTTTTATCAACTAGTAATATCCTTTCAGGATATTTACCTACATCTTCTTTGTGCTATGTTTTATTAATTATAATTAATCAATCATGATATAATGAACATGAGGTAAATATTTTTTACATTTGTAATCTTGATTAATTAATATTACTGTTAATTATTTATTATTAATTATCCTGTATCATAAATCACCCGCCTCGAAAATCTTAGAAATCGGATGTGATGCTCTCTTTCATCTTACTTATTCCTCAGATATATCATCATTTGACTATCACATATTCTGGTTATTGCAGCATGTTATTTTCGGTAAAAATATTCAAAATCAAGATCTTATCAAAAACAGTTTTTCGATTTGAAAAATGAAAACTTTTAGAAAAGAGGGATTGAAATCTTGGTGGAAAATAGTTTGATGATTACATATTTGATAGTTTTGAATATTTTATTGTTTGATTAGCCCAGGGCACATCCCTTTAACCCTTTAGATTATCTTTTGAAATCCGTAAAACAGTCTAGAATAATTATAATATTAATAAAATAATTATTAAGACCACAAAGGAGTCAGAAACGGAATAATAATTATTATTATTTTTTATTATTATTATAAATGCTTTAAATATAATAATAGTTATAATTCATAATATTAATTAAAAATCCGCAATATAGGGACTAGTGATTATTTTAGTATCAAAATATTTTCATATTTATTTCAAAATACAGTCAAAATTGACTAAGGTTAATTTTGGAATTATCTTATCTTCAAGGTAAATATTGAAATAATACAGGATGCGGAGATAAATTGGCAACATTTTGAAAAATAAAAATATACTAAAAAGGTTTTAGATTTTAACAAATAAAAAAAATTTTTTTTGAATATAGACACACAGTCCAAATCATTTCAGTTGTTCAAATAAACCTACATTTGTTGAGACTATACTTGGAACGACGAACGAGATCTGGAGCATGTCTTCACGAGTTTTCTTTATCCATGTTTACATAATTTAATCAATCTTAACCTTCAAATATTCTATATTTGTATGAGGTGTTTGTTATCTACACATAGTAGTCAAAAAGATTCACATAAAAAACTAGGCTGCCAGATTTCATTTGACCAGAATTCAGTAACATTGAATTTACGAAAATTTGTACCTTTTTGACGTCATTTGATGGTTTGCCATCTCTTTGGAAGATGAGATGACGTCCATTTGTGACTTTCTTCAATCATGTTACAACTGAGTTCTTCAAAAAGTTCTTATAAATATCATCAGTCACTCTCAAGCCTTGTGGGGACAAATGCGAGAAAATGATATTTCCGTCATTACTGATGATAATTAACACTATGACCGTGGCAGGAAATTAATCACTATTAGGACTTGAGAAGTATTTTGCACACAGTCATCTGTTGTTTTCCCTATTGACAATATGGTCCTGCTGGAAATTCTTTTCATCTTTGGGATTTTTGAATTTTGATAGCAGTTTTTTTGCTTTTTCAAGTTCATCTTTTCATTATCCTTTGTGACAAAAATGGCCTTTTCTAATGACAAGATTTTTATCGAATGTCTTCATTCATATTTGTACAGACTGTTTCATCCGACATATCTAATTATATGACTATAGGTTACATTGACCTGCCTTGATCTTCATTGATAATATCTTGGATTCGAGATATCGTATTCAAACTTGTGCGATCTTTGCGTACTTTACGTATTTTTCTTAATGGTGTTATCTCTTTAGGATCAGCATCATACACTTTCTTTACGTTGTAAATTGTAAGTAAAAGTATAGTACTGAAGTAGGAAATTTCTTTGGCATTTCATCCTGCTCGCAGACCACATATTATTGACGCTCTGACATCATATTCTTTTGAAATGCTTGGTTATTCTTTTTGTATTAACTTTATATCTAAAATAACAGATCATTAATTTTAACCCATTAAGAAAATTTAAAAATTTATAATAGGGGCCTTTTAAAACATGGTACAACATTATTGCCAATTTATTTCGCGCACCTTGTAATGGAAATAAAAATTATTTCCATGAGTTTTAGATAGAAATAACCTGATTGGTGTGTTTGTTTTAAAACTTCCGTTATAAGAAAACATCGTTATTGGAGTTACCCCGTGAAAAAAGTAAGAAAAATAGGTTTTGATTTTTTTAGTGTCAAAGCCAAAAGTTGTATAATAAGACATTTTATTTCGTTGAAGATATTATTTGTCAGAAGAATTGGTTAATTTTGATCATAGGTTATTCACCTCTTAGATCTTTTGAATTTTAAAACGAAAGAAAGTTGTAGTCTTCGAAGCAAGAAAATTATCAAAAAATTCTCGTATCTCTAAAATATTTCTGAAGTGACATCCGGAGCATGGTGGGAGATGCTAGATTATTATTTTGATTATTTAAACAATGTCCAAAAAAGGACCGAAACTTACGCATAAACATAATAACAAAAAATCGAACTGGTCATTGAATTATAATCAATACTATATTTCATTATCTAATATTTCCTGAAATCATTATATTTAAGTAAATTAATATTAGGTCGTAAAGTATGAAATGCAACATTTTATCTAATCATTTTCTAACTTGAATATCCCAGCGAAGTTTTATTGTAAGTTATTAATTTTTGTTTTAATAATTGGTTTTGATTTAATAATAATTATCCCATAAGGAACTATAATATTCTATATCTGGCATTTTACTTTTACATTCATGCACGTAAATACTAAATACATTCCATTTCCTTAATTCTGATAAAATGCGATCATCTTAACCATAAGAAGAACCATTAATTTTAATTTTATAATTTTAAGTAAATATTTAATTATGATTAAGACAACAAATTATAGATGTAGGATCTCATGGATTTCAATTTCAATTTCTTCAATTTTAAACATTACAGAATCATTATTGATTTTCTTCTTAACAATGAGAGGTTCTGAACATATACAAAAACGATAGATTTTCAACGAAGTATTAACTGAATGTTAAAAATGCAATACATTTTTCATGTGAATTTGTTATTATTCTTGACATGTTCGTTACTAATTTTTATACTACTATTTTATTGCACACGCGAGTGAGCTGTGTGTATTCTTTTTCCAAATTTTCTTCAAATTATTGTGCGGAATTCAGGTATTTTTTGTTTTTGGAATGCTTAACAACTTATCTAAACTCTTAATAACAATTTAATGCAAAAAATTCAGACTTAATCATATTAATTTTGAATTTTAAAATTTAAATGGCAGCACTACTATTTTGTTGAACACCGCTGTATATCCAGTATTTTTTTAATAATTTTAAACTAATAATCGCCTTGATCATATTTTTTATTTAAGAGAACTTAATAAAATATGAGAAAATTAAAATTCTCAGTTTAAAATATTAACTAATTTTCTAAAGTTCGATTTTCTGTTCTTTTTGAGAAATATTAAGCTCTTCAAGAAATTTTTATATATTTTTTTTTCAATTTTTTATTTTCCAGTAAAAATTAATAATACAGTTAAACCTCTTTATAACGACACACCTCGGGAACCGCTAAACTGTTGTTATATATAGAGGTTCCACTGTATTATTAATTGTACCAATTTAAACAAATTAATTAAATTTTAACAGCCAATTGTATAATATTATTTTGTTAACATGAACTCATTTTGAGTAAAAGATTTTTATTCAAAAATTTTAGTGGTTTCTAACTAAAAATTCAACAATTTTGAAAAATTTTAGTTATTTTTAGTAATTACTATTTAAAGTAAGTCATTTTGACAGTCTGATTTTCGTACAACATTCATACTATCAGTACTAGGAGTTTTCTATTATAATTTCAGAGGAAATATATAAATCTTCTTTTGATTTTATTATGATGCTGATGAAGTAATCTTTAAATTATTAACTGATCTTTCTGTTAATTTCCATAGTTGAACCTTATGGTAACCACATCATGGGTCATGTATGGTAGCACTTAACATCCACAAATTTTTGCATAATTAATTTTAAGTTTTTAAAGAATTTAATATATCTTTTTCAATATATTTTATTTTTCAAAGAAAAGTAAATTGTTTACCTGGATTTTAGAATTAAATACTTAAAATATTATTTGTTGCACATTTTTATTTTTATTGTTACTACAGCGGAATACATTTATTACATAATTCATGAATTTTATTATTGTTAGAAAAAAATTTCATTCATTTTTTGTGTATTAACTGGCCTAATGACATAATTTTATTTTATCTCACTAATTTCAGTTATAATGCTGAATTTAGCGTCAGAGCTTCCATAAGAGCGCAGCCGAGTAAATTTATTTAATTCAGAATTTTTTTATTGATTTATATTTTTTGTCAATATCAAGCAGCCCTGGGAAATACGACCTTAAACATGGACAGTTCCACTTGCAATCATATGATAATGAACCAACAGCGCCTTAATATCACTATTCTGATAATTGGCATTATTAATATACTTGGTTCAGTAATAATCATTATGCTGTATAATTCGTTTCGCAATGCAAAAGATCAGAAATGTACCATAACGGAGAAAATTGTTGCCATCAGTAATGAATTTTCTAAAGACTTCAAGGAACTAGAGGCTGCAAGATGTGAGAAAATTATACTTAACAGAAAAATGAATAGATCTAATATAAGACAACAAAGATATTCTGATGGTATAAACCAACCCCTCATACAAAACATGGTAATCTTTTCAAAATGACAAAAGGTGAAATGAATTTTCAATTTTAGCGTCCATTGTCATCGTGCTATTATGAATCTGGGAATAATTTTTCCTCATCAACTCTCACCAGTTCATCAAGTGATTCGACTGGGTCGACTGAATCGAGCGAATGGTCACAAGGTTCGGAAAAGAGCAAAAATCTGAAATCCTTTGTAAAATCTCTGTCGATAAGAGCTCTGAAAGTGGGAAAACTTTCAAATTATAAATAGATTCGACACAATTTCCTCTTTCCTTTTAACAATGAAAATTTCTTAGGATATTTTTTAAAAACCTGTCTGTTTTAATTTAACAATTTAACGAGTAAAAATGATGTCCATTGTGGCTGATTTTAATTTTGAAAACTTTAGGTGAGAGAAAATTAATTAGAAATTCCAAAAAAATTTTATTTCATATAATATTTTTTCCATCATTTCAATTATTGATAAATATTAAAATTAACTTCACAGAATGGAAGGGTTGCTTTCCTTTCCCGTTGTAATTATTATATTACTGAGATACTTTACGAATAATGTATTATGTCTCAAAATTTTTTTTTTAGTTCAATCAATGGAACCATTACTGGCCTTTTATTGACAAAAATTTATCTTTATTACACATTTTTAACTGATTTTATTATTTTAAGCTTATTTAATGGAATATGTAGAGAATAATTGATCTGTTAGTGAAGAATGACAGTAATTTATGGTTGAAGTAAACCAATTTTCAATAGAGTAGTCTGAATTAGAATAATTCTTAAAGAGTAACGCTACTTCCTAAAAGCACCAATCCTCACCATTTAAAATAATTATGTAAAATTTCCAAAGTAAAATAATTAAGATTTTCAATGGTCCTATTTTCTAATACTGAAAAGATTTAATCAATATAAATTGTAGTTTTTGAACTCAAGATTTGAATCCACATGAAATATTTTTTTAATTTTAAGAAAGAGAAGTGTTTCAGAAAATTGATGATGGTTTTAATTAATTTCAATCTTTGCTGTCCTTCCAAAAACTTAACGGGGCTCGTATTAAAATCAGAAGGATTTTACAGAGTGTAACGTTCAGACTGTGTAAAAGATTGCGTTTATGGATATGCTTATTTTAAAATCGACTGGGTAATGAGCGTGTATGTGCGATCGATAATTATAACTCAAAATGCAACTGTGATAAAAATATAAAAATGTATTTCACTAAGTCAAATCAAAACAATTTTAATTTTAATCAAAATACTTTTAATTTTTAACGATTTAAAACCTTTTAAAAATACTTTGCCGAACAAAATCAAATTTCAAAACAACAATGCAATTATTAATGATAAGTCCCGTAAAAGATTTGGATATGCTCTTTGCGATCCTTGCTAAAAGACCCCTCGATACTCAAAATGAGCTCCTCCGCCCTACTTGACGTAGAGGAAGCAAAAACAATAAAATAAAATAAAAAGGTGATTTTGATATTTGAATAACAATTGGGGAGCTATCCAATTGTTTAATTCCGGTATGATTTTAATAAGCAGTTAGAGTTATTTAAATATTTTACAATTTTCAATATGTAATCAAATTGAAATAAAATCAATCTGTGAATCGAAGATTGTTTTGATACGGAATTAGCTATTGATACACCTGGTTGTACTTGAATCTTTGTCGTCGTAGATACGTCTGAATGATCTCAGCTCTATTCTGGCTAGATGTTGATACATTCTGAATCTGCTTTTGACGCGATTTATGTTAAGTTTTTTCCTTCCTCTTTTGAATGATTTATCAGTTGCTTTTATAGTCACTGGGCGTCTGTTAGAATATCCGATTTCTGGTTGATTTGATGGCTGGTTAGACACTTGATATCTTTTGCGGGAGTTTGAATAATTTGTGTTGATGGAAGAGATCGAATTTATCTTCTTTGTCAATTTAAAAAAAAATTTTGATGTTTTAAGTCGTAATTGCGAACGACTTAATTTATACTAAAAAACTTTCTTTTTAAATTATAATTAGTAATTCTCATTTACCAATTTTAATTCTTTTAATATATATTCTTTAAATTATTTTTATTTTAAGCCATTATTTTTATTTTTAGTAATTATTTTTATTTTAAGTAATTATTTTTACTAATCATTCTGAATTTAGTATTTTAATTAAAGTACTATTTTCTTAAAAATTATATTTTATTATTGTTATTTATTTTATTTTATAAATTTTTTTTATAATTTACAACTTCTTAGGACTTATCAACAATAATCTTACATTTAATAATATTTTTAATAATTTTACATTCAATAATATTTCTAATAATTTTACATTCAATAATATTTCGCATGCAAGGATAAAAAGTTTTTAACACACAAAGATTATATAATTAACTAAAAATGCTTTTTACAAGAGAATTGGGATCACCACAAAAATTAATTTGGATCACAAAAATGTTCAAAGGTTAATTTTGTTTCCTCTTTCCTGGCAGTCCTGACAGTTTGTCTGTGCCTCGGAGTCCCCACAATATGTTAATTTTTTTTCATTTATTACATCATCAAAACTAATTAAATTTTTATCTTTTTTATCTAGTTTATTTGGTAGTTGAATTTCATTTTCTTTATCAGATAATGCAACTTTTATTTTTTTTTATAATCATAATTTTTTATTTTTTTCAAAAATTGTTTTTATTTTATTTTTAAATAATTCATAAACTTCTTCTTTTGAATATTCAAAATCAAAACCATCTTTTATATATCCTAAAGCTGATTGAAGAAAAGCTGTTTTAGAAAAATAATCAAATTATTATAATCTAAATCAGTGTTTCTCAAAGTGGTCCAGGTGAATCACTTGTGGTCCACAGAGGATTCATATTCACAAAAATTTTTTTGGCCATTTCACAAAAATTTAAGTAATTCAGTGCTATTTGTTGCTATTATCAGAAATTGACATTTTACAAAAACTATAAAATTTTCTGTTTCCTGGTTACTCAAAGATATTAAATGTTTAGTTAGATATTAGGCAAATTTTTTGTTATCAAGCTAAAATATCTAGTGTTAACTTACATCTAGAAAAAATATACAAGACTTAAAATACCAAAATACGGAAAAATTGCCAATTTTGAGCGATAATTATTATTTTCTGGTAGATAGTTACCATTTTACATTTTATATGAAGATAAGCTGGATTGGTGAGCGGTTTTTTAAATTCTTACAAAACTTAAGATACCAAAATCTTTAGAGGTATCTAATTAACAGAAAAATTTTTAATGTGGTAAAGAACAATGTTATGAATCAGCGAATGTCTAAAAATTTATCTGATTTACAAATTGCTGTAAAATACTTATAAATAAACATTTTGGATTTGATCTTAATTTCATTATATTTAAGTCGTTTATATTAAGTTGTTTGATGATAAAGTTTATATTTCCAATTTAAAGAAATAAGGTATTCAGTATTTTTATTTTTATTTTCAGATCAATCATAAGAATGTCTGAACCACCTGCTAAAAAAGCAAAGAAGAATTATAGAAAAGATTAATCATGTTTGGCTTTATATCTGTAGACTCAAAACCTTTGTGTCTTGAATGTGGTGCCATCTTGACAAATGATTCCATGAAAAAAATTAGGCTGGAGCAGCATCAAAAATCAAAGCACCCATCATCTGTTGGTAAAGATAGAGAATATTTTGAGAATTAAAAGAAAAGACAGCCAGTCAAACTATCCGACTTTGTAAAGAAGATGGATACTGCAAAAGCAAAGACACTAAAACCAAGTTATTTGGTCTCTAAAATTATTGCCAAAGTTGGAGCACCCCAGGTTTATTGTGAGAAGCTTGTCAAGCCTGCTATGATAGCATGCGCAAATGAGGTTCTAGGAAAATATGCTGCATCTGCCCTGAGTACAATTCCACTTTCAAACGACACTATTACCAGGAGACAGATCGAAATGTCTAATTTTGTTGAGAAAAAAATAGTGAAAATTCTGCAAAAGACAAAGTTTTCTATCCAGATTGATGAGAGCACAATTCATAACCAAGCTATCCTTCTGTGCTTTGTCAGATTCATCTATGAAGATGATATAAGAGAAGAAATGTTATTCATTAAAAATTTGCCTGGAACTACTACTGGAG
>JBBMKC010152997.1:0-15669 GCA_037834085.1 Bipalium vagum
AATAATAATAATAATAATAATAATAATAATAATAATAATAATAATAATAATAATAATAATAATAATAAATAATAAATAATAAAAAAATAATAAAATAATACGTTTAAAATTTATGATTGTTATAAGATTTTAAGTATCCTTACGCTTCGAACTATTTCCAAAGCCTTTACAAAGCATCCAGGGCTGGATCTCAGACGATTATTGATCGGAACTGATCGTTTTTTAAATGGTTTTATTGATTATATGGAAATGAATATGGGACCTCTTCTCAATTCTGTTTTCTGTGTTCCAATGCAATATTCTCTTCGCCAGGAACTTCTCAATACGATCAGCCAAAACTCAAAAGTCAACGTAAGTCTTAATTTAGATTTGGCCCTAAAACGAATCATTTAAGTTTTGGTTAATATTAGTTATTAAATATTATTATTACTAATTATTATTATTAATTTTATTTTGTACCTAATAAAATTTCAGATAATTTTTTTACAGAGCTTCATCTTTATTCTTAATAAAATTGGAAGAATTTTCTTTAAAATTTGTTAAATAAAATTGCTAAGATGAACTTTAAATCGTGACTAACGAAAACTGATTTCGTGAACTCTGTTCTTCTTATCGACGTTAATTGGATCACGTGACGCCCAGCATTCAACTCCTGCCTAATAATAATAATCTTACTATTTTCATCTCGACAAAAAATTTTCAAAAAAATCAATCAGTATATGAAAAGTTTTATTTACCATGTTTATTCTGTGTGAGTTTCGAATAACTGCTAAATATGGTTTGTCCTTAAATGAAATCAATAATTATCTAAAAATGATTAAGAAATAAACTTTATCAAAACTAACTATTTCTCTCAGATTCAATATAACATTGGTAATAAAATTCTACACGATGTGGCAACGATTAGCGTAAGATAACCGTCCAAGTAGTACAGATAAAACAATATATTTACTTGTGTTATACTGACATTGACTCAATCCTTTCGAGTCATTGTGTATTACAGGGTCGAGATCCGAACACGTGCCGAGGACAAAAACAGGTTTTCAAATCAAGATTCAAAATGATATTTTATTTCAAAAAATATTAGTTGAACAAATTATTTTCGAAATGATTTGTTCAAGATGCGATAGAAGCTCGGAAACTTTTGTAATAAATTTTATTTGACAATATTTATTTTAATTATAAACAATGGATAAAAAGGTAGAGAAATACATAAAATTTTATTGTTATGAAATAATTCTTAAAATATCCTCCAATAGCATCGAAGATGCTGTGAGAATTAGTCAATGGAGATTCGCATTGTTTTTTCGTCTAGTTTATTCCAATGGTTTACCGATTCTAGCATCAAAGACTCAAGCGATTTGTGACTTAGGACAAGTCTTTATCTCAAGACATTCTCACGTTTCGTAGTCGAAGAAATTACAACCTGGTGAATATGGTAGCCATTTTTTTGTGAGGCGATAAATATCAGTAAGATTTTTTCGAAAACTTTGTTATTTGTTGGAAAACCCACTGTTGATTTGGATATGTCTTCTGGCTTTATAGTATCAATATCGATTAAAAAACATCACTTTCGTAATTCTGTGAATTTAAAATTAAAATACCACTAAAAGTTGAAATTTAACCACTAATTAAGGATAAATGTTAATGAAAATGAAATTTAAAGAAACGATTGTTAAATAATATTTAAAGAAAAATAGAGCTATAAAGCAACTTTATTCAGCTATCTTGTAGCTCCTAGGAACTAAAATGCAATCCTACTGAGACGTTAAAAAATTTAAGCACCTGTTAAAAAACAATTTATTTGTAAAATTCTCAATAAAACAAAGTCATCAACTTATAAGTGTTAATATTTTAATATTAACCAAGTTAGTAATTATCTTATTCCAATATCTTATACTGGAAGTTGCTATGCAAATAAAAGCGATCATCAATTTTTAATATCTTATGTTTCAACATTGCTCTTCTTGGACACAGTTGTCAGTTTGTTCTGTCTATCAAGCAAAAGGTAGAACAACTAGAAAATATTTAACGATTTTTATGAAAAGCTGATCAATTCGGTAGTTGGGTGTCAAAAATTTTGAGAAACATTTTACTTCTGTTAGGCCTAGATATCTTCCAAATGCGCTAATTTCTAAAATTATATTAAGTCAATCTTGAATCTTTTGAAAGAAATAATTTATTTTCTTTATATAAACGGAGATGATATATTAATTAAATACAGGGTGCTTGAGTTATTTGAGGACAAAAATTGATATTAAAGGTAAATAATATTTTTAATGAGAAGAAAGTATATTTTTAGGCAATATTAGAAACTTTTTTTTTAAGTACATAAGTTTTATTTATTCAATAAAGTCGCCTTCAGTGTCAAATACAGCTTCAAGACGGCTCCTGAAAAGCGTACAATCCGCAATCAAATGGTGTTTGTTCATATTTATCATAGCAGAACTTATAGAAACCCGTAATAAATCTTTAGTATTATGAGGATGTTTGTTCGTCTCCTTCTCTACGACGCCCTATACGAAGTAGTTCAAAGAATTTAAATCGGGTAAGGTAGATGGCCATAAGTTTGGAGTGACATGGTCGTTAAAATTTAGCGACATCCATTTTTGTGTTTTTAATGCTGTATGACAGGGAGCTGAGTCTTGTTGGAACACATAACATTTTCAATCAAGGGCTTCACATATGTATTCAGAAACTCGAAATTCGTTAATTCTAAGTCCCTGTGGAAAGAAATACCGAGGAATAATATCACCTTCGTTGCTCACAACATACAATATCATTAAAGATGATGGAAACTTGGTGTGCATAACATTAGGGACTTGAGAAGCATTGGAGCCCAGCCATCGATCGTTCCTCCTATTAACCTTTTGATCTTGAGTAAAAAGTTTTTCATCAGAAAAGAACCATAGCATATTTGGATGAACAGGATGCTCGATTTTGTTTAAAAGACACTTCGAATGGATTAAACGATTATCTTTGCTTTTTGCGATAAAAATGTCTTCTTCTCATGACGTAGGACTTGCATTTTAAATCATTGTGTATGTGAGAATCTAAAAATATCTGAGTAACATATTTAATTTTTTAATTTAATTTGCAATATATTGAGCTAAAAGATTTTAATAATTAAATAAAAGTATAAATTAAATTTTGAATAAAAACAAGTATAAATTTTAAAGCTCAATATATTCGAATTAAATGCGAAAATTTTATATGTGAAAAGTATTAAAATTTCATTTGTTTTAATAACAAATTAAACAAATAAGAAAACGGTTTGAATAAATAAATTTTTATGGAGACTAATGATTTTTTAGCAACCACTAACAGTGTACCATTCATCTTACTGTTGATTGAGAAACCGGTAGTCAATGGACAATTTCTCTCATTGATTTTCCGGGACTTTCATGAACAACAACCTGGACTTTTTGAAAAAAATTAACATTTCTGACAATGTCTGAACGTGATGAATGTGTTTTTCTTTTACATGTAGTGGAAACATTTCCATCAGATGCCAAACATTCCTTTCTAATTTTATTGACAAACGATCTGGCCACATTAAGAAATTTGGATATTTCTAAATCACTGTGTCCGGCGGCTAATGCAACAATAATTGCATGCCTTTTCTTGTGTTAATTCAAAAGTTATCTCTTCTATTTCTAAATTAAAAAATAATTATTTAATGTTGTATCAAATGAATTTTAGCACCAGTAAAACAATTCTCATGATATATTTTAATAATTTTTATCCGTAAATAGCTGACGCACCCTGTACATGTTAATATTATTACCCGATTCCTTTGGTGGTATTTCTGACTGGTCCTAAACGTTGATTTCTTTAACCTTCGACCATGAATAACCAAACAACATGAATGATAATATAAATAGTGCAATACTACTAATAATATATTAATAATACTATAAATTAATTAATGACCTTATAACTTCAAAATTAATAATTGTTTCAAATTAATTAAGACACAAAAGATTAAATTGCCGTCTGTAAAAAATATTTTAGTATTATTATTTTTTTTTTATTAATTAAGTGTTGTATTTAAGAGACAGGAAAAGGATAGTTCATGATGGAATTTCCGATTTTTATTGTATTATTTTATTGAAAAATTTTACCCAAGTAATTATTTCAATCATCAATAATATCACAACAAAAACATTATTCAACGTTGAGTTGATCGGGTTAAACCATAAAGAATTTAAATGACGCATTATATTTAAAAATTAACACTTCACAAGATCTAGATTCAAAATCATTAAAAAATAGTTAGGCACTTATTTCGTTTGTGATTTTTCAAATATTTTTTGTTATTAGAAATTGACAATTTCAGTAAGTCGTACATTTTGATTTTCAGAAGTTCCACTCTTTTTATATGATATTGTTTTTCGAAAATTTAACATTTTCATATTTTAAAATTGTAGGAAAATGAATTTCGATTTCGTCAGAATATCTTAATGAAACAAATCAATTTCTTTCGCTAATATACACGGAAAATTGGGTATAGTTATAGACATAATAAATTAACGGTGAGCTTAGTAGGATATAGTTTCCCACAACATTAGATTTATATCATATTTTTGATTTAAAGGACTTAATTTATTAAGCATATGGAGATGATATCTTAATGTTGAGAATTAAGTATGTCAGATTCAGGAAAAAATAATTTTGATTTGATTTTGCCCACAGTTTCTTTCTCTTACGAATCATCCTTTTTACACCCAAAAATCTATAAAACGGATGATTTGTAAGAGAAAGAAACTGTGGGCACAGCCATAAATTAATAGCTCGATGATTTCGGAGTATTAGGAAGATCTTAAAACCTTGAAATATTTTTCCTAGCTTTAAAGTGTTGAAATCTATTCATAGTGAATGGAAAAAATTACTGAGGTATTATTTTAATGTTAATCTAAGCATCAAATCGTGAATTAAGATTAGGTTTTATGATAAATAATATTACTGTTAAAGTGTTTTCACTGAACTGTTGTTTTGCTTTTTAGTGATTTAATAAATCAAAACAAAATCAGTTTTGGTAATTTTCATTATGCATTTTTCAGATCCTGTTATTATTGTATTAATAAATCTTCAACGAAATCATAAAACAATTTCATATTCTAAAGCACCAACACGATATAGTATTAACTTAAATAATAACAGTGAAAACTAATATTTATTGTTACGAAAGCATTATATATCCGTCATATTTAAACAAACCAATGTAATGTAAACAAATAAAAGGCAATGAATTTAATACGTTAACAATTAAAATTTAAAGACATTTTTTAAAAATAGAAGGAATTTCTGTTTATAATTTAAGGTTATTCGTTTCAAAATCATTGAATGCAGAAAAAATTTCCGGTTTTATTGAAACCGAGGAAATAGGCTTGTATGTCAATTTTGTATGAAAGTAAAATTTGTTTAAATTTGTATTTTTAGAACCTATATAAAAGTAGCTTTTGTTTAAATAAATAAATGAAATTTTAAATTAAGATATGAATTTCGATTTAAATTAAAAAAGCTGGAATTTAAAAAATCATACGCCAGGAAAATTAATTTAGGGCAAATGTACATTTTGTGAATTATTTCAAAATGTGAAAAAGTTTGGGGAAACTGAAGTTGTTGTCAATATATATTTAACAGCATTCTTTGGAGTGTAAAGATACAACAAATGTAGCCAATTGTAGATATGGATTGTAAGATATTGTCCTTCCAATAATTAATTGAGTTAATGTTATCTGTTAAAGAAAATCATTTCGAGAACATAACGTAATGAAAACTATCGTATTCCGTTTAATGTATGTTATTTTTCCTTAATAATACAATTTTCTTTGTCTATTTTATTCAACATTTACATTTTATCTCGGTTATCATGTAACAGATGAATTAAATAATGCTCCTTTAAATTATTGGTTAAAATTATAGATTGATGAGGAATAATGTAATTCAGAAACTGTTAAGTAGATTCATTGTATTGTCAGAATTTTTTACGATAGGTCACATAGCTTATTTTTGCGAATTATTTGATGTTTGACGAACTACAGCTGTAGATATTGATTATTTAAACGTATTTCTACTTTTAAAAATATTTTTAGGGTTTAGCTTAAGTTATTTGTTTTGTACTCTAAAAATTTAAATTTCGAAAAAAAATTATTCGGGCTAAGATTTTAAGATTTATAATACAAAGAACATTTATGTGAATTTCAAAATATTTGTTCCATAAATCTGGCCTGCTCTGAAACATTTAATCTATAACATGTCATTAGCTTCTTTTATTGATTGTTTGATATTCATATACATTTATTTCTATTAATTGACTTGAAAAAGTACTTTTTTATATCATAGATGTGAGCTAGTTTAGTCTTTAAACTAGGTCGGGAAAAGGTAAAATGTTAATATTAAAACTTAAACTAGGTAGCACTAGTTCATCGTTACAAAGATTATATAAACATCTTTTTATTATAGACTTAAAGCTCTCTCAAATAAATTTAGGTAACATTTGATTTTCTTCCTTAAGACGAATTACCCTGCTATTGAAAAAGTATTTCAAGGCTATTAGGGGTTGCAAGAACAGAAACCGTTTAGTTAATTTTTTTAAACATTAAGGGAAATATTTATTAGTTTTTAAGTTAAATTTCTATACCGTTAGCAATTTCTTAAAATCTTCCGTTTAAACACAATTCAAAATCAATTAATCTCCTTGGTCAAAGAATCTTAATTAAAGAATATATTTGTTTTCTCGAAAATCATTCTAGTTCTGGCTCCTTCGATTCTTGTTTGAATGTTTGATATTTAGTGTATTCATCTTCCATTGAAGAAAAATCAACTTCTTTCAAAAATTTCCAGATCAACTCCATTCCAAAGTTGTAATATCCGCAGATCTGATTTGATCAAAAATTGTGCGCAGAATAAAAATATCATCAAAATTAATGGTTTCAGAGATGAAAACAATTTTGAATTTTTGTTTAAAAGAGGTAAACAGGTTGGTCATTTTAGTCAACTAGTTCGATCAACAATCGAGTCACAATTATGTGTTATGCACCTCAAGTCTGTTATTGAATGCTTTAAATGTTGCCGTTAAAGTAATTTTCATTGATATAACTGATGTCCAGAGTCATAATTTATTGTTGGATACTCACAGATCGGATATAATTTTCTTATCATTAATAACTTACAATATAAAATTTTTTAAATGTATAATTGGCGTTCTATGTATGTATTGCATAATAATATTCTTTGTATCGATTTCATAATAATATTATTACTCTACTCTATACTTACATATCCGACTCAGAATCTAAGTCATAATAGATAAATTTATTAAGGAATTGGTATTCGCTATTCTGTTACTTGATGAAAAAATAGTCGGGGTTATCAGAAGGAAGGAACATCAACCACACCCTGTTGATATTCATGTCATCCTAAATTTGATCCGAAATTCGTCGTATTTCAAAACCCAAATTTCTTGGCTTCCAATATGTTTACCGAAATTCGACCCAGAGTAATTCTTTTATATTTCTACGTCTGTGGAACTGACAATATTTTCAGTGGATTTTTTTATGCCTACATATCTTATCTTTTTGGCTCATTATCTCTGGTTTTGCTGACTGTAAATCCCGAACAGTTTGATGAGTTGCATCAATGTCGGTGGACGATTTATGAATCAATGAAATCTCGGGGCTTATTCAATAAACTGAATTCCATATATACCATTGATGATTTTATACAGAGCTATAAATTGTCGGAAGTCAGTCACTTTTTCTATAAGATGCGCAACGCAAATCAGTGCATTTCATACTGTAGCAAAGAGGTTTGTGATGAAAAGGAGATAATCAGCAAATATTTACGTTTGCACCATTTTATCCATTCGCCAACAAAGTCTATTACGTTTGTGTATCAGTTTTCAGATTCTCAAACGTGTCTAGCAAGGGTTTGTTTAATTATTTTGATGTTATATATTAGGTCGTTAAGTATCATCAATGCTATACAGTGTTATTTTGCAAGAAACAAATTAGATTGGTGCAAAAAATATTAGACTTGTTCAAACTTCTTGGCTTGTTGTGTTTCTGTTGAAATCTTTTCAGATTAAATGTTTCTTTTCTTAAAAGTCTCAATTTTAAACGGTTTAAATTTGAGTTACAGGCCATATATAAGTTTGCAATTCAATTTTTAATAAATCTATTATAAAAATCATATCTTTCGGATAAATAATAGAAATTATATTAACCCACCTGTTTATCGGAATTAAGAGAAGTCGCAAAAAATCAAAATATGCAATGTCTTATGAAATTTTATTTCTTGGTAGGAAAAAGTGAAAATCATGGCTTCAATAAAGTAAGCTGCTTATGTATTTGAAATAGCATAAGAAAGAATCATATGGATAACGATTTCGTCAAGGGTATTTTGAGTTGAAAGATGCACCTCATTATGTCCAACCAATCGCAGATAAAGACGTCGAAATCATGAAAAAGATCAATGAACATCATAAAAGTAGTTATGAAATTGGTAAAGATCTAAGTATCTGACAAAAACTGTTCTAAATTTTTTGTTTCAATAAAAGTCGTGATATTTGTGTGCCTCATATTTTATCTGAAAAGAATTTAATCAGCAAAATTTATATTTGAGAATCTCTATTGAAAAGAAAGAATCTTAAAATTTTTCTTAAAGAAATTAATGATCATCGGAGATGAAATATTGATCACCAATGATAATAATGTGAGGAAAATTTCGTTATCCAAAGAACATGAAACTACAGAAATGGTTACAAAGTCAAGTTTGCAATTTGAGAGGAATCGTGCATTATGAACTGTAGAAATCTTGTCTAACAATTCATTTTATATTTCGATGTCGGGCACTTGAAAGATTAAATCAAGCAATAAAAAAGCGGGGGTTAAACTCAACAGAAAAAGGGCTGTCTTTCATCATGAAAATACTCGACCATTTACATCTTCAATAAATCGTCACAAATTGAAATCACTTTGCAGGAAGACTATTGTCCATCCACCGTATATTATTATTAGTATATTATTATTATTATTGTTAGTGTATTATTATTATCATTATTATTATTAATGTATTATTATTATCATAATCATTTTACTTTTCAATAATTACAGTTGTAATGTAATTTTATTATTTTAGCAAACTCACAATTTTGAACTATATGCCTGTCTGAAAGAGGTTAACACTAAAGGTAAAGCCGTTGAAATACTAAACAAATTGATTGATGCAATAAATAGTCAAAAGCATCGTCTATTTATCACCTTTTCTCCTACATTTTGATCTCCTTTGCACTGCTGAATTTGTTGATAATAAAATAAAATAGTCTAATTGTGACACGTGAAAGATTTTTTGAGAGATTCTATCTTAAAGGAATTTTGAAAATGTAATTTTCTGATTTCTGATTATTTAAAAATATTTTCTCATAAATATACATTTGTACAAAGCCTGCAACTGAGGGATTGAGAAATCCAATATAAGCTGCATCTAATGGTATAGTATGCCTAGTTGATATATGCAGAATTGATATTAAATAAAGAAATATTAACAAATAAAAGTACAGTAATACAATGCAGGTTTTTAAATTTGACTAGTTAAAATCTCCTTTTGAGTGATTATTGTGAACCGGATTTATCAAGTACAGTTTTGATATTTTTAAGTTTCGCATACATTTATTTCGTTATCATTGATTGTTTACCCTGTAAATCTGAATGAAGTATGAGATTGTTTGTTATGCTAACTTATATAAAACAAGAAAGCTTAACCATACCATGTTTTCTGAAATCTATGCGTGCTGGACATATGATTCGAATCTTGAAAGGAAAACAATTGTTCTAAGGTAATATTTTAATGAAAATTAAGGTTTTGGAAAAAAAATGAGAATCCTACTGATGGTAACAAGATTAGGTTGACGATATTAGGAAAATTAAAATAAACCAAGAATTATTCCCGAAATTCATTAAGGCTTGAGACAAAATTTATAAGGAATAAAAGTGGCTTCAAAAGTCAATGTACAAAAAATGATTGTATATAAAAATTAGGGCAGCAGTATTTAAAAATTAATTAGAAATAATTAACAAAAATGGTATTTCTCACCTAGCCAGAGTTGAAAGCTCGAGCAACATAAGATTGTATAGTCTGAGAGATTTTCATTAAGAATAATGTGGAGAATTGAGTTACTACAGTAATTATTTAATTGACTAATATCTTTTACATATTTACCTGCACTTTATTTTAATCGTTCTTGTAATTCTCTTTTTGTGATTGAATATTGTAATAGATGTGACTTTATATTAATTTTAGTTTAGTTTACAACGATTTATTAACTCTACAACATCAAAAAATTAATTTTTCTGTATTTCGATTAGATTCTGCTATTCACATGTGTAGTTGTTTGTTTTCTGATTTTGATTTTGGAATTTTATCGTACTCTAGGTAGCATGGGAATACCATCAGTGAAATCAACAGGTCACTGAATCAAAATTGAAGATTCAATGAAGTTTAGCAGTTTTTATTTAAAAATACAGTTTGATACGAATGTAGCATTCATAACAACATAAATAAAATTGTTTTGTAGTTCCTAAACGTGTTTCTTTAGAGGGATTATTTTATAAAATCTATCAAAGTAACTTATAAATAGATCTTAACGAGACATCGATCTTTGACTACTTAAGAATCTTTGAAATCTCTTAATTCAAATCCAGAATCTCAACTCTATTAGGCTGAGATTCTACACTCATACCTTATCTAAAAACTTATCCAGGGGAAAAATAATCGAAAATTTATTTGTTCTTAATTAATAAATGAATAATAACCACGAGTTTTAAGCTGTTTAAAAGGGTTTCATTTGATTTATTGTAATTGTACTTTCAAATATACTTAATGAATAGCAACATCATTTTTTTAGTTATTTTAATTATTATTTGGAGTCTTTATGTTGAATTGGTGAAAGGCTTTTCTTAAGATCGTCTATTAAATCGACAATCAAAAGGCACTAATAAGAAAGAGAGTGTTAGAAAGAATTTTTAAAATAATATTACTAAATAATAATAAGCTTACTTGTAAGGTCGTTTGATGATAATAACGACGAGATAATACTTAATTACATTGTTATATTTTGAGTATCAATCAGTTCAATTCGATCATTCATTACTATTTGAAGCGAGTTCTCGTTAGAGCATTAAGTTAACGTCGCGTAAATAAATGCACAAATATAAATTTAAATTTATGAAGTAAAATTTTATTGAGAACTAAATATGAACATATACTTTATAGATCATTGTTTTTGAGACTTTTAATGTATCCATAATCTCATTTACAGATTTTTGGGCATGGAGTAAAACAACTAACGCTTGCCTTTTGTTGTTTATGTTCATCTAACATATGAAATCTATAAAAAAAATTTTAATCTATTATATATCAAATTCCAATCAACACAAAAATATCAACAAATAGACAGAGCTGTTTTTCTGTTTGATTAGGTTGACTGATTCAAAATAGTCCGCGATTATACGACGCACCAGGTAGATGTTAAATTAAATGTTTTTTCCTACATCCGAGACCAATTTTCACTTGTAATTAATCGTCGTTAAGTTAGTTTTTGTGATAATAAAATTTTTGGTTGTGTTTTCGTTATTTGCGATAAGCATTTTTTTAACGAACCGTTTTGAAGTCATTGACAAACAATCTGAATATCGATTGCAAAACTACATCAGAATTTTTCAGTATTATTTGAGTCGGGACTCGGATAGCTTAAAAAGTTGTCTACTGCTACGCAGTTGAAAGAAGATTATTTTAATAATTGCGACTTTGAACAAGATTGTGTAGTTTTTTCTAAATATTTTTATCAGTTAAAAAATAAATCATATCTAGACCATTGGTTACCACAAATTTGGTTGCTAAAGAGCACTTTGATCATTTTAGGATCATATCACACATTTATTAATGTCATGAGAAAGTGAGTAAGAATTAAAACAATGTATTTATTAAATTAGTTTTTCCTTCACGCTTTACAAAGGCCTTTTGAACATTTGGTATTCTTCGGACATTTGGAACAAGCTCTTCCTTTCGTGTATGGCAAGGAACCATCATAATTACCTCTATATAGATCGTTTGTCAAATTGCTTGTAAAATAAGTTCACAACTCACCCAGGTCCGTAATTGCAAACCAAAATAGTGACCAAACAGTCGACTCCACCAAAGTTCTTGTTACATGTCGTAGCTCCACACCCGAGTTCATTTGAATTAGCCCACACCACCTGGAAACATAAAAAGCTTAACAGAAATCATTTTTATCATTCAAAATCAAATCTTCAAGCCATGTCACATCTTCTTTCAATAATATTTGTGATAATATATTTTCTTATATTTTGTTTATTTTTTAATCAATTCTTCACGAATTTGAGTGTAATGGCCACATGTATCAGCACACGAGTTATCTTCGAAAGTATAATCCTTTACTTCGCCGAACCAGTTAGTCACGCCACTATAGAAAAGTCAATTTTTAAGAAGATTTTGTGAATTGAAACCTTGTAATGTCTTTATAAGTGAACATTGCCCAATTCTGTCCAACCCACGTGTGATCACCATAGAGTCGATTATTATTCTGATCATCTTGTAAGTCACAGGTATCTGCCTTTTTCTGTGCAATTGCTGCCGATTCGTCGCTCCACGTCTAATCAAATAATATAATGAATTAGACAGTTGCCTTTCTCTTGAATCAATTTATTATAAGTAATATTTATCAACCATTCCCTCATATCAGCGGCTGCAGTTTGATTCACAGCTTTTCGGTATTTGTTGTGGGCCTCCAAAATTAGTGTTTCTTCATCTTCTGTCATAGAATAACATGACAATATAAAAAGCACTTCAATAATGAAAGCCGTAAATAAGAAATTCATTGCAGGATCTGAGGTTCCCTAACCACAGTATCTATTTATAAGAGAATTATTACTGTCACGTGTCTTATTACCGTTTATTAATATTTTAATTGAAAAGTATATCATGTTTCTGATTTGTAAGGTTTATTTAGTGCGCGTTTATTCTTTGAAGAATTTTTAAGTAAGAATTTGATAAATCTTTTTTTTTCTTTTCGAGTAGAATTGATTCTTGAGTTGATTGTAATTTTTGGTGATTTGTGTGAGCAGTTCAGTTTTGCATTATAATAAAATTTTACTGTGAATTGTTTTGATTCAATTGGGGTGTGGATAAAGTTTAATCGTGGAAGTTTTGATTCAGTTTGAGAGCAGATAAAGTTTTTTATGGTAATTTTGAATTAAGTTGAGTTTAGTCGACTTACGATCATAACATTAATAAATTGAGGAGTTCCTGACAGACGAACTGAGGTTACTTTGTTAAAGTATTATCGTAAAAGTTGTTACCAGTAACCAACAGTAAGACAGAATGTGCACGGACCTTCATGTAACCTGTGAAGCTTTTATCTCCTTTTATTCAATTTATTGCCTTTGTAAATTCAATATAAAATTATGACCTTTCCATTTCGTCATAAATAATATAAAGTATCTAAATTTTAAAGATCTGTGGATCATTGGTGAACAAATGATAACGACAGAAAAGAGATGTTATGTTCATAAAAATAAGCCATAGTGACGAACAATTAATTATCAAATCTGGAAAAAATAAAATTGATAAGTTCCTAAAAATTGATGAGAACATGAGATTAAGAAATTGTAATTTAATAAAAATTATTATAACCAGAAGGAATTACGGGTTTGGATCTATTTTTATTTTATATATAAATTCTTCTTGTTAATATTTTTTAATAATAAAAATAATATTTATATTAATTTTGAAGTATTTTTTATTTGAAAATCCAATTTTACAATTTATACAAAAAATTGAGACAAATAATTTTCACAAAAGAGTGTCTATTGTGGGATTCTCCACAATATGGCTTACCAAGGATCCATAAAGTCAGCCATTAAGACCAGTAAATTGTGCTTAAGACAAAGTTGCTGATGTTGAGTAAATTAATAAAGCCTCTTTAGAGAAGCATATATAAAGGGAGAGATATATTTAAATTAAAAAACTTCCTAAATACTTCTTTGAAGAAAATTTTCATTTTAAAAATGATGGACAGGTTTTTAATTATTATAATAAGTATATTAAGAAACATTCCAGTCTAGCAAGTAGCACTTGCATACCTTATTTGTTTTTCTGCTCATATAGCTCCAAATGACAAATTTATACCAATTTCCTTGGTTATCTAATTAAAATATTAATTAATCGGAAGAGAGTACATTTACATCCGAAAGTCACGCTTATCGACAAATGAAATCCTTGCATTGTGATCATCTTCTGATAGCGGATGAGCTGGGGAGTAATAATAATACAATTTGGAACCCATTTTGTATTTCAAAGCATCTCTTATTGTTAAATACGGTGTGTTAAGATGAGATTAGGCTAATCTTTATGATTTTTTGGATGTTCTTCATACAAAGACAATGCTTGGCTGTCACATGGTGATCTTCAACTTATAAATTTTTTCCCGTACTGAACTCGTTTTCATAAATTTATTATCAAATAAATAATTTTTGTATGACTTTCGCACTGTGAGGCGTATTCTTCATAATTAATTTCCATTGTCGCTGCACCAGCTTCACGGAACCAAATTTCACTTGCCATAAAATCATTTTAACCTTTTCGTCCAGTGTTAATATCATTTGAAAATTATCAAATAATTAAAACTAAAACTTATTTCCACAATTCCTGGAACAAATAATGTAATACATCTTGGTATGCACAAATTAAGAGTTATGACAACTAAATGTTCATTTAGAATATTTTTTCATTGTTTTGAGAGAAATACAAAATATTTCCAATTTTACCTGATAATATTTCCAAGGAATTAAACAGGAATAAATGCACTGAGATATTTTCAAAAACACCTTAGAACCTAAGCATGTGCAGCAAACCATTTATTTGTACAGTATTTCCTACAAAATGCTTGTTATCACAAGTCGTTTAGGAAACATAATTTTCATGAAATAATTGCTTAATGTACAGTACTGATAAGGGTAGTCATGGTTATTGCGAAAGCAAAACATTAAATCTACCAACAATAAAATTTATTTATTGTAAAATTAAATTTATGTATTAATAATGTATTATTAATAATATTTTATATTTGATATACTTTAATCAATTTTGGAGAGTAAGCTGTGATTTTCACTAATTATTTCTTACTTTTTCTTTACGGAACTCATTTTCATTTTGTATTTTCACCTCACATTTAAAGGAATAATTTAATTTATTATTAATAATAATTTATATTTAAAAGACTTCTTTTGAATATTGAAGAAATAAAATAACTTTTCTCTTTTCAGAACATAAAAATTCAACATTTACAATTTTGACAAATATGTACAGTTTCTCCATAAATGAAAGCAGAACAGTCGGAAGAGCACTCGCAAAATAAAAAAAGTAACAAAAAAAGAAATTTTGGTGAAAAATAAAAAATTGATATCAAATCGATTAGGGACTTCAAATTAAACAATTATTGCTCAAATTCTAATGAATTGACTCGGCTATTTAAAGACATCAAGTTTTTAAAAAAATATTTATTCTTCTTCTTTTTCTTCTTTTTCTTCTTCTTCTTTTTCTTCTTCTTCTTCTTCTTCTTCTTCTTCTTCTTATTATTATTATTAT